>JAJAGP010000137.1:0-56347 GCA_025084515.1 Ancistrus triradiatus
CTATGATGAAAATTACAGACCTCTCTCATCTTTCTAAGTAGGAGAACTTGCACAATCAGTGGCTAACTAAATACTTTTTTGCCCCACTGTATGTCTTACTGGGGCAAAAATAATTCAGCCAAAAATGCCACATCTCTTTTTAAGTTCTGTTTTTAATCTGTTTCAGTTTGCACAATGAAAACTGTTTACATTCTGTAGATGTCTCATGCATACTTCACTGTATATGTTATTATATTATTTTTTTAATATTCTGTGTACAGTAGAATAAAAAACAAACCTATATAAAAGCCCAGTCATTCCATCCCAAAAAAAATTTATCTTGATATACCGCAAACCTTTTTGATCCTACCCCCAACCAATAACATTAGTTTAGCCACACCCATGCTTTTTGAAATAGGACGAGAGCCTACATTGCCATAAAAACCTTTATTGACTAATTGCATATTCTTATATATATATAATATATATAAATATAATATGTTTTAATTAAAAATGTGTACAGTAGCCTCACCATATCTATGTGGGGATACGTTCCATAACTGTCCACAGACGCCTGTGTGACTTGCGACAGGGTAGCGCATACAGTGTGGATACACTGAGCAAAGACAATTAATATCCACAGCAGGTCGGTGCAAAATGATTTCCTCACTGGAGCAGTTTAACACTTGTGATTACTTTATTTCTGGAATATTTTCTTTTTTTTCCAAACTGAAACCACAAAAAGTGAATGTGCAGATGAGGAGTGTTTAGTGTAAGTTGATGTACTTACTAGAGCTTAAAGCTATGTTTTTTACCAATATATTTATATTAGTAATTAGAAAAAATTGTCACTACTGAAACATTTTACCGAGGAAAACACTTCAAAAGTATAAAATAAAATAGGAATACTGACAGTACTTTTGCTGAATCTGTGTTATGTCTCAATATAAAGTACATAAGCTTACAAGCAAATGATTTTGTTTAAACAGCCATAAACATTTCAGTTTTTAACTCTTTAACCAGTTTGGTAGAATGGTCCATAGAATGGCCCCACATGGTCTTCCCTCATCAATTAACTACAATAAAAAACAATGTGGGCTCCAGTGCATTCTTATCAAGTTTTGGTCATTATGATTTTTTATGTAATTGTGGTTTTTGTATTTATATGCATATGTTTTACAGATTTATGTATGTATGTTTCTGTCTCTGTAGGGTTGCAGTAATCTTGAAGGCGATTTGTTTAGGTTTCCACGTAAGGAAGAGTTGATGAAGTATAAGATCCTGGTCACCACTGTGGTTACAGCTGGCAGGTAAGCCTCAACATGGTTGAGCACAAACCACCTCTGAACTGTGCTATGTATGATCGTTATATACAGTAGTGCTTGAAGGTTTGTGAACGCTTTAGAATTTTCTGTATTCCTACATGAATATAAATTAAAAATTAATGTAAATTAAGTCCTAAAATTAGACAAAAAGAACCCAGTTAAATAAATGAGACAAAAATATCATACTTAGTCTATTTATTAAGGGAAACGGTCCAATATGACAAGTCTGTGAGTGACAAGTAAGTTAGCCTCTAGGATTAGCAGTTAATTTGAAGATGAAATTAGAGTCAGTTTTTTCAATCAACGGGATCACAATCAGGTGTAAGTGGGCTGAGTCTGCTCTTCAAAGCACATTTTTGGAAGTCTATCATGGTACAAACATAAAAGCCTCCTGAGGATCTCAGAAAAAAAGAGTTGATGCTCATCAAAAGATTACAGAACCATCTCCATTAACATTTGTACTCCATCAATCCATAGTCAGATAGACTGTGCTCAAATTGAGGAAGATCATTGTTACTTGGTCGAAGAAATGAAGATCACTCCAAGAGCAAGGCGAGTAATAGTCTGTGAGGCTACAAAGAAACCCATGATAACTTCTCAGCAACTAAAGGCCTCTCTCACATTATCTGATGTTAATGTTCATGAGCTCACCATGAGAAGAAGACTGAACAACAATGTTGTGCATGGCAGGGTGGCAAGAAGAAAGCCACTGCTCTCCAAAAAGAACATTGCTGCCCATAATGTGGCACATGGACAATCCAAAAGGCTATTGGAAAACATTTTGTGGACAAATGGGACAGAAATAGAGCTTATTGTTTTAAAAGAAAACAAATGACATGGTGTCTGGAGAAGGAAAAACACTGCATTCCAGCATAAAAACCTTATCCCATCTGTGAAATATGGTGGTGGTAGTATCATGGCTTTTGCTTATATTGCTGCATCTGGGCCAGGACAGCTTGCTATCGAGGATGGAACAATGAATTCTGAATCATACTAGCAAATTCTAAAGGAAAATATCAGGACATCAGTCTGTGAACTGAATCTCCAGAGAAAGCTGGTCATGCTGCAAGACAGCAAACCTAAGAACACAAGTTGTTTTACCATAAAATGGTTAAAGAAGCTAAAGTTAATGTTTTGCAATGGCCAAGTCAAAGCCCTGACCTTAATCCAATAGAAATGTTGTGTAAGAATTTCATGTGACGCAACCCACCAACATCCCAGAGTTGAAGTTGCTCAGTATGAACGAGCTATAATTCCTCCAAGCTGATGTGCAATTATGGAAATGTTTTACTGCAGTTATTGCTGCACAAGAGGATCACATTAGATACTGAAAAGGTTCACATACATTTGGCACTCATGGATGTGTAACACTGGATAATTTCTCAGTAAATAAATAATCAAGTATAACATCAATGGGCTCTCTTTATCTGCTGTTAATACTTTGGTGAAATTCTGATGATGTTTGAGGCCATATTTATGCAGAAATGTAGAAAATCCTGAACGGTAATGTACAGTATGTAACAAAAGTGTGAGTACATCCCTCACATTTCTGCAAATATGTTATTATATCTTTTCATGGGACAACACTGTAGAATTGAAACTTGGATATAACTTAGAGTAGTCAGTGTACAGCTTGTATAGATTTACTGTCTTCTGGAAAGAACTCAATACATAGCCATTATTGTCTAAATAGCTGGGAACACAAGTGAGTACACCTCAGAGTGAACACATCCAAATTGTGCCCAATTGTGTCATTGTCTCTCCCTGGTGTCATGGAACTCATTAGAATTACGAAATTCCAGGTGTTTTGGGAGCAGGACTGTTGAATTTGGTGCTTGGGATACAATTCTCTCATACTGGCCACTGGATATTCAGCATGGCACCTCATGGAAAAGATCTCTCTGAGGATGTGAGAAATAGAATTGTTGCTCTCCACAAAGATGGCCTAGGCTATAAGAAGATTGCTAACACCCTGAACAGGCCTCGCCAGAGTTGACCAAAGAAGATGAGTCCACATGTTCAGCGTCATATCCAGAGGTTGGCTTCAAAAAGAGACGCGTGAGTGCTGACAGGATTGCTGCAAAGGTTGAAGAAGTGGGAGATCAGCCTGTGAGTGCTCAGACCATACGCCGCACACTGCATCAACTTGGTCTGCATGCCCGTCGTCCCAGAAGGAAGCCTCTTCTGAAGCTGATGCACAAGAAAGTCAAGTTTGCTGAAGACAAGTAGTCCAAGAGCATGGAGTACTGGAATCATGTCCTGTGATGACCAAGATAAACTTGTTTGGCTCAGATGGTGTCCAGAATGTGTGGCGGCACCCTGGTGACAAGTACCAAGATAACTTTCAAGTGTTTTGCCTACAGTCAAGCATGGTGGTGGTAGCATCAGGGTTTGGGGTTGCATGAGTGCTGCCAGCACTGGGGAGCTGCGGTTAATTGAGGGAAACATGAATTCCAACATGTACTGTGGCATTCTGAAGCAGAGCATGATCCCCTCCCTTCGGAAACTGGGCCACATGGCAGTTTTCCACCATGATAATGACCTCAAACACACCTCCAAGATGACAACTGCCTTGCTGAGGAAGCTGAAGGTAAAGGTGATGGCCTGGCCAAGTATGTCTCCAAACCTAAACCCAACTGAGCAACTGTGGGGCATTCTCAAACGGAAGGTGTGTGAGGTGTACTCACTTGTGTTTCCAGCTATTTGGACATTAATGGCTGTGTGTTGAGTACTTTTCAGAAGAAATGTATACTGCTATACAAGCTGTACATTGACTACTCTAGGTTATATCCAAGTTTCATGTCTATACTGTTGTCCCATGAAAAGATATAATAAAATATTTGCAGAAATGTGAGGGGTGTACTCACGTTTGTGAGATACTGTATATATGACAGAGGTCAAACGTTTTCTGTAAGTCTTCACTAGGTTTTGCACCAGGACTGTAGCTGGTATTTTTGGCCCCATTCTTCCAGCAAGATCTCCTCTAGAGCAGTGGATGTTTTGGGAATGTTGGTGGGCCCACACCCCCAACACAGGACTTTCAAACTCCTCCACAAATTTTCTATGGGGTTGAGGTCTGGGATTGGCTAGGCCCAACAAGGACCTTGAAATGCTTTTTACGGAGCCACCATCGGCACGGCGGTTTTTGTTGTTTGAGGATCATTGTCATGCATGGGAAGACCCGCCACGTTCATCTTCAATGCTCTCAATGATGGCAAGGAGGTTTTGGCTTAAAATCTCACGATACTGGCCCCGTTCATTCTTCCCCTTAACACGGATCGTTGTCCGGCTTCCCCATTTGCATGAAAACAGACCCCAAAGCATGATTGTTTCCACCCCCATGCTTCACAGTAGGTATGTTGCGCTTGGGATGGCAACTCCACAGTCTTTTACTCCAGTTGAGTTTTTTACCAAAAAGTTCTTGTTTTGGTTTCATCTGACCACATGATATTCTCCCAGTCCTCTTCTGGATCATCATATGCTCTCTGGCCAAACTTCAGAGGGCCTGGAAATGTTAATGGCTTAAGCAGGGGACACGCTGGCACTTGGCAGGATCTGAGCCCCTCTCGGCGTAGTGTTACTGATGGTAGCTTGTTACTTTGCGTCCAAAGCTCTCTGGAGGTCATTCATCAGGTCCCTCCGTGAGTTCTGGGATTTTTGCTCACTGTGTCTCATGATCATTTTGACCCAGGCTAGATTCTTGCAGAGCCCAGATCGAGTGAGATATCAATGGTCTTGTATGTCTTCCATTTTGTCACAATTGCTTCACAGTTGGGGTATATAACTCCAATTGCTGTCCTGTACAGTGGCTGACTAAATACTTCTTGCCCCACTGTTAAGGAGAGCAGCAATTGTAGTTTTATTAACCCATTTGAAATTTGTTTTTTATTTTTTCAAAAGAATCAATAGGTTGAGCTGGAAAATTAAATGGATAGAGAGCCTGACAATTTTTACTTGTTTTGCCAGTTCCTTACTTCTTGAATTGCTTTTTATTTTAAATCTTTATTTAAAAAGCAGATTTGTTTAGTTTACTGAGGTGTTAAAGTTTGGGTGCGGGGGTAGGTAAGGTAGGTGTTAGCTTGTAGCAGTAATCACCCTACAGTAATCCATATGGTCAATGGCAACATTCACAACAAGGATAGCCAGACGAATGTGTGTGTGTGGGGTGTGTGTGTGTGTGTGTGTGTGTGTGTGTGTGTGTGTGTGTGTGTGTGTGTGTGTGTGTGGTGTGTGTGTGTAGGACGGTCCACTGGGGATTTACTGTGAATCATTTCACTCACATCTCTGGATGGAAGCTGGCCATGCAGTGGAATGTGAGGGCCATATGGCTGTAGCTGGTAAGAAGCCTAATGACTGGAATTACTAACTGATAATGTGTACCTTGTATTTCAATAATTTGCATACGTTTTACATATACAGATTTACAGTCACATCAAAGTGATTGTTCTGTGTTCAGTTTTCTTCTTACTCTAGCATTACTTCATGATAGAAAAAAAAAATGTCTACAATCTAAGACGGCAATAAAGTATAACCTTGTTATTAGATACGCAGGTAAAAAACAAAAATAGTTCTAAAAAAAAGGGAAGGATGGGTAAGGAATAGTTTTTTATTATTATATCTAAGTGCAGTGTCAGTCCTTGTTACGTTGCTAAGGGAAAGAGTAGTCGGTCTTTTAGTCACGTTTGAAAACATTTTTCTTTTTGTCTTGAGGTCTGCTGCGTGCAGGGACAGGGCCAGGCTGGTGCGGGATGGAGATCGAAGCAGCTGGACCAATTCTCGCGTCTCCATTCGCTATCAGGACATGGAATGGGGATGGGTGAGCTGCTATTTAGATTATTGTGCTTGGAAGTTGATCTTATATTCATTGCAGTTTTTTAGCTGTATCCAAGTTAGGAGTGGCGATATTGAGCTAAAAGTCATATCACAATATTTTACACTATCAGTACGGATTATCGATATAATATCACAAAATACAACAAAAAATTAAGTTTTATCAATAACTTCTAAATGTCATTCAAAGTAGTAATGGATAAAAATGCATTTATAAAGTAAAACTAAGAGTGGACTAATTTTCAGGAGAAAGTCTTGCTTTCTTTATTGTGTGAAAAAAAGATTTACACTTGAGGGAACTTCTCGGTTATGTCTGCGTTTCCCTCCAAGGGATTTTTTTTATTAAAATAAAATTAATTAAATTTTTACAAAATTAAATTTACCCATGCTTTGATATGTATACAAGTATGTGGACTTAAGGCTTAAAAAATTAAAATAAAATGACGGAATTACATTACATGTTATTCGTGTCTCAGTTGTTCCATATTATGTGATTATTGAATGTACGATTGTGATTAGTCAGGGTATTAATGCATTGACTCTTGCCTAGTTTTAATCAGTTAATTGTGTCTAGTTCAGCAAACCACAGATCTCATTTACAGAATGGCTTACATTTCAGTCATGTTAGTCCTAATATTAGCTTCTGTGTCCCATTTTATCTGTCCAAAAATGTTGCGTGTTACGATGTTTGTTCTTCCAAAAAGACGCCTTTAGGAAGATTTAAATTAGGACTAGAATCAAGACCTGTAAAGTGTTTGGTAGCGTTTTGTGCTAAGAGTTGAATTACATGTAGAAATGACTGCGTTCGGTGGACGGAAAAACTGGGACGCAATCTGGGTTTAACTCAGGTTCTCTTTAACCATCTTAGGGTTCCATAAAGCGCTACGTTATGAATGAAATAGGCAGCAAGGACCATCACTAGGTAAATGAGACAGCCTGATGAAACCACTCGATTAAGTGCTGGTACACTCAGGTCAAAACTACCAGTGATTGCTTGAAAGTTTGTGAACCTTAGAATTTCTGGATTTCTGCATAAAGATGACTCTAAACATCATCAGATATTTCACACAAGTCCTAAAAGTAGATCAGAGAACCATGTTAAACAAATGTGAGACAAAAATATGATAATTGGTTATTTATTTATTGAGGAAAATGATCCAATAGTACATTATAGTGAGTGGCAAACAAAAGTATGTGGAACTTCACGCAGCCGCGCCCATTAGCAGTTTAATTTGAAGGTGAAATTAGAGTCAGGCGTTTCAATCAATGGGATGACAATCAGTGTGAGGGGCCACCCTGTTGTATAGAACAGGGATCAAAGTTTGTCTTTTCACAACACGTTGTGGAAGTGTATCATGGCACGAACAAAAGGAGTTACTGAGGACCTCAGAAGAAAAGAGTGTTGATGCTCATCAGGCTAGAAAAGGTTACAAAACCATCTCTAAAGAGTTTGGACTCCACCAATTCCAACAGTAAGACAGATTGTGTACAAATGAGAGGAAATTCAAGACCACGTTACCCTCCCAAGGAGTGGTCGACCACCAAAGATCACTCCAAGAGCAAGGTTGGTATTGTAATAGTTGGGGGAAGTGAACTGAAGGTCTCTCCACATTGTCTAATGTTAATTTCATGAGTCCACCATCAGAAGAACATCTGAACAAACAATGGTGTGCATGGCAGGGGTTGCAAGGAGACAAGCACTGCTCTCCAAAATGAACATGTTGCTTGTCTGCAGTCGCTAAAGATTCATGTGGAACAAGCCAGAAGGCTATTGGAAGAATGTTTTGTGGACTGATGAGACAAAAATAGAACGTTTGGTTAAAAGAAGAAAAGTGTTATGTTTGGAGAAAGGAACCAATGCATTCCGCCATAAGAATCTTTATTCCCTATCTGTGATGAAAACATGGTAGTGGTAATATCATGTTTGGGCCTGTTTTGCTGCATCTGCGGGCCAGGGCGGCTTGCCATATTGATGGAAAAATGAATTCTGAATATATCAGAGAATTTAAAGGAAAAAAATGTCAGGATATTGTCAATGAACTGAACCTCAAGAGGAAGGTGGATCATGCAGAAAGACAAACAACCCCTAAAAGTTGTTCTCCAAAGAATGGTTTTTTAAAGAAGAAATAAAGTTTCATGTTTGGGAATGGCCAATTCAAAGGTCCTGACCGTAACCCAATCGAATGTTGTAGAAGGACTGAAGTGAGCAGTTAATGTGAGGAAAAACACCACATCCAGGGCTGAAGCTGTTTCTGTATGGAGAATGGGCTAAAAAAATTCCCCAAGCGGTGTGCAGGACTGATCAACAGTTTACAGGAAACATTTAGTTGCAGTTATTGCTGCAAGGGGGGGTCACACCAGATACTGAAAGCAAAGGTTCACATACTTTTTCCACTGACTAATATGTAATATGGGTCATTTCCTCAATAAATAACTGAACAAGGATAATATTTTTGTGTCCATTTGTTTAAAATGGTTCTCTTTATAGACTTTAGGGATTGTGTAAAAACTGATGATGTTAGGTCCTATTTATGCAGAAGCATAGAAATTCTAAAGGGTTCACAAACTTTCAAAGCACCACTGACATGTCTCCTCCTCCAGCACGCATGAATAATATTCATTTGGCATTTCATTTGACAGATATTTATTGGGGGGCTTTTCCGTGTGTTGCCCCAGTTGCAGAGGTTTATGTGTATTTTGGTTAAATGTTGCATGATGGGGGCAAGGGGCAGAGTAGTTTCTGTTTCCACTGTTTTCCTTTTATCAGGGTATCCACGGTACGGAAAAATCCAGATCATGGAACAGAATCATACCAGTATGCACATGAATTATCGGTATATCCTCCAGGCCCTAATCCAATACTGTCTCTGTGTTTCCATCTTCCTCTTTTCTAGGTCTTTCTCTTCTGGAGAGACTGATGACCAAAAATTCTCTGTATAAGAAATCAGATACTGGATTTAACAATCAATATGTCACCAAGCTACTTCGCAACTACAGGTTACGTTTGGTTTTCCTTTAGGTGCCTGTTACTGAAAATACATACTTCGACAATTGTGAGCTAATTTGGCTAAAAGGTATGTGGGACCTAAGAAATATTATGCTGAACACAGAGAAATGTATAAGCTAGTCCAACTTGCGAAGTTTTAACTCATAATAATGGCAGATTGGCCTTCAGGAATAGTGGGTTTTTCATACATAGGATATCAGTTTGGGACACAGCTAGTAAATCGCTCATGTGTCCTGTCAGCATTGTTCAACACAATAAACCGGTTTTTGAATGTAATCTCCCATGGGTGATAAGTCACCAAATAACACACCTACTAAGTATGTAGCTCTATTTGCCATATAGAAGATATACTCATTGACCAAAAAATAATGCAAACAGATAGAAATGTCAGATTGCTGCAAAACTCGGCATGCAGTTTTGTCTCAGTCAGATACGTAAATGATTACAGATGTGGTCTGATTGGACACTGGGTCTTTCCACCAGTTGGCATAAAAGTGCTTCCCCTGCTGCCCTATAACTTTTACATAGCATATAGCTACTTTTGGGGAGTGTACCTCTTATAGAGTGATTGTTGACTGCTAGACATGCCTCTACAGTGCACTTGAAGACATTTTGGCCAGATGACAGACTTTGAGAGAAGGCTTCTCATTGGACTGAGAGAATCAGGAAATTCCCTGCCATCCTGGCTGACCTAGTTCTTAGCAGGTATTGGGAACAGTGGTTCCATGAGGGCACCCACACATGGTGAACTGGCTCTGAACGGCCCAGATGGACCATCAATAGAGAGGATAATGTGATATGCCAACAAGCCCCAGCAGCTCCCACAGTTACATTGTCCTCCATTCAGACACAGGTGGCAACGTCACTACACACCCCTGTCCGGACCATTTCTAGGCACTTAGCAGACGGAAATTTGGTGTTACGGTGACCATTGCTCAGGCATGTCTCCTTCATTTGCAGAGGTGTTGTGAACGAGAAACCTGGACTACTACAGACTGGAATCGTATTATCTTTTAGCGACAAATCCAGGTTCTGTTTGGGTTCTTACAATGGTTGGGTTTGAGTGTGGAGCGACACACTTCTCCAACTGCTGGTATGATGATCTGGGGAGCCAATGCATATGACAGTTGGTCAACCCTAGTGATACGAGGGACACTAAGAACTCAGTGATGTGTGCAGGACATCCTTCGGCCATGTGTTGCCTCTCATGGCAGGGCTTCCAGCTGGTATATTTCAGCAGGGTAATGCTCGCCTACACAGAGCAAGGAATGTTTCCAAGGAATGTCTCTGCCAGATCGGAACACTTCCTATTGCCAATCGAGCATTTATGGGTCCAGCTGGGACAAGTGTGCAGGATCTATAGGCCCAGCTGCAACATCTATGGGCAAATGTACCATAGGATACCATACTGAACCTGTATGCCTCCATGCCCAACTGTATCTCATCTTGTATCCAGGCTAGAGGCAGTTCAACAGGGTACTATAGCCTCCTTTCAGTTGTGCAATTTTTCCTTTTATCCTTTCATATTGTAATCACTTACACTAGGTGGTAGCCTAGCGGGTAAGGTACTGGACTATGGACTAAAAGGTCCAGGTTGAAATCCCCCCTCTGCCAAACTGCCACTGTTGGGTTCTTGAGCAAGACCCTTCACCCACAGTTGCTTGGATTGCAAATTGTATAAATTGTAAGTCACTCTGGATGAGGGCGTCTGCTAAATGCTGTAAATGTAAATGTAATGTAAATGTATCATTACAACCAGACTGCTGTTCCTAATTAAGACACTAAATTATGCAACCAAATGCCGCTAAATTAAACATGATGTTGAAAGAAGACAAATACTAGGATATGCACTTGAGCCAAGTGGTGTGCTGTCGTACCCGAAAAAGGATGAATAGTTAACACATCGAATACTCATTTTAATATTTAATCTTTGTTTCCTAAATTTCGTGACACAATTTGGCTGTTATAGTCTACTTTATTTTAGAAGGCGTTAGTGTAGACTGTGCTCAATTTCACTGCAATAAAGGACTCCAGAAAAAAAACTTTCTCCAGAAGGGCATGCTTATTATAAACTTCAGCTTTTGAATGGAAGCTTTAGAACATTAGAACCTACCATTGTTTCTGTCTCGTGCAGGTCTCATAAGTCGATCCTGAAGATTCCTAATGAGATGTTCTATGATGGAGAGCTACAGCCATGTGCAGATCCATTCAGCATCAACTTCTACTGCAACTGGGAGTATCTTCCCAAGAAGGTAAATTTAACTTGAGTTTGTTTTGCCATCCCTGTATCTGGATTAGCAAGGATGGAGTTTTAGACATTCCCAAGAACATGACATCACAAGAGCTGGATAGAATTCTATCAAACTACAGCGGGGGCCAAAGTCTGAGGCCACTACTGAAATGTTTCTGTTTAGCATTTTTCCAACATTTAATACAATATAATGCAATATTTGAATGTAATAGTATTTGGTATGCTTCCTTAGTGTAATAACAGAGTGCACTCACACTGGCAGGGACTCCACAAGTTTGTATAACACATGATGAGCCATCTTATCCCAGTATGAGTTAAAAATATTCCAAAGGGCATCTTGTGATGTTACTGAATACTTGGCTTTGTTTGTCTTCAAGTGCCCTCATATATGCCTGATGAGGTTTAAGTCAAATGACTGTGCAGGAAAGTCTGATTCATTTAATTCATCAATTGTTAAGCTGATAATGCTGATATGACTTGTAACGACAAACATTATAATTTGAGAAAATCACAGAGAAGTGTTTGAAAAGTATTCTAGGCCACTAGCACACTGTACTGTCTACTGTCTTTAATTAAACAGAAAAATTATTGCAAATTAGGTTTACTACTTAATGTAATGTAGATCCAATTGGAGAGGAAATGATAATGTTAGCTACAGTAGTGCTTGAATGTTTGTGAACTCTTTAGTATGTTTTATATTTTTGCATATATATTATGTTGACTGTAATTCAATAATATTTTTAAAATAATATACTTGGTCATTTATTTATTGAGGAAATAGATCCAGTATTACATATCTGTGAGTCACAAACGTGTGTGAAACTCTGATTTGAAAGTGAAAATAAAGGCGAGTGTTTTCAATCAATGGGATGACAATCAGATGTTAGTGAGCAGCCTGCAGAAATTAAAGAACAGGGATATTCACAACACATTTGTGCAAGTGTATCATGGCACTACCAAAGAAGATTTCTGAAGACCTCAGAAACAGAGTTGTTGGTCCTCATCAGGCTGGCAAAGGTAAGAAAACTATCTCTAAAGAGTTTGGACTCCATCAATCCACTATAAGACAGATTGTGTATAAATGGAGGAAGACCACTGTATCCGTCCTCACAAGTGGTCAGTCAACAAAGATCATTTGCAAGAGCAAAGAGTGTAACAGTCTGCGAGGTCACAGAGGAACCCAGAGTAAATTCTAAGCAATTAAAGGCCTCACTCACATTGGCTAATTTTAATGTTCATGAGTCCACCATCACAAGAAAAATGTAGATGGATGTGAACAAAGTAGAAGTTTTGGTTTAAATGAGAAATGTTATGTCTGGAGAAAGGAAAACACTGCATTCCACCATAAAAACCTTATCTCATTTGTGAAACATGTTGGTCGTAGTATCATGTTTGGGCCTCTGCTGCTACTGGCCCAGGACATTATTGATGGAATAATGGATTCTAAATTATACCAACAAATGAAACTGTCACAACATCTGTCCTTGATTCTCAGGATGAGGTGGGTCATGCAGCAAGACAATGACCCTAAGCACACAAGTCGTTCTACCAAAGAATGGTTAAAGAAGAAAAGAGTTTTGTAATGACCAAGACAAAGTCCTGACCTTAATCCAACAGAGTTGTTGTGTAAGCAGTTCATGTGTGGAAACCCACCACCAAAAGAGCTGAAACTGTTCAGAGAAATTGACTAACATTCCTCCAAGTCAATGTGCCAGGCTGAAAAACAGTTACTAGAAACGTTTAGTTGCTGTTATTGCTGCACAGGGGGGTCACACCAGATACTGAAAGCAAAGGTTCACATATTTTTACCACTGACAGATATGTATATTGAATCATTGTTCTCAGTAAATAAATGACCAAGTATATTTTTGTCTCCTTTGTTCAATTGGGTGTGTTAGGTTAATTGTTTATGCTAAGTTGCTATTGACTTGAGTGTATATGTATGATTGGCCTTGATGTAACCCTGTGTGTGTCGCTGAAATGGCCACTGATGCTGATAGCGACGTTAAATAAACCAAACAAACAATCAAAAAAAAAATCTGATGATCTTTAGGTCGTACAAAAAGGGTTCACACACTTTCAAGTAGCACCATTTGACTTTTTGGAAATATCAGACAGACGGCTTTTGTTCCCCTGTTTAAAGCTTGCTAATCCTGGTCAAGGTAGTGGGAGTTCCAGAGACTATCCCAGAATTCATTTGACAGTGTCATGGTATCAGTGTAAGCGAAGAAATCGCTGACTAAGTTTGTTTTTGCTTATTTGTTTTTGTCAGGATTTTCCTCTGATTTTCCATGGTGTGAAAGGAATAGACGAGCGGGAGTCGAACAGTCCATCGTTCTTCAACACGAGCGAGATCACTGTCGTGGTTGACTACCTGAAGAAACTCCTGCTATCGCAGGGCAAGAAAGGCATCGCCAAAATTGCACCAAAAGACATTGGCATCATCGCTCCCTACAGGAAACAGGTGGGAATGTGCAAGTATGAATTTATGTTCTCTACATACACACTCGCACATTGTCACTATATCCAGATGGGAAAAAGACATATCCTAGCGACTTTTCTTAGAATGTTATCATTGTGTGTGGCTTACAGGTGGAGAAACTGAGAAAGGCCATCAGAAAACATGATAAAGAGCTCAAAGACTACTCTGGCATTGAAAACCTGAAGGTAACACGGACAGTGACCTTGGGGTTGGGGTTGGAGGGGCATTATGCCTTATCATCTCCTTGCAGCCCTCTCAAAGTCTGTGTGGTTATGTGTGTGCAGGTGGGCTCAGTGGAGGAGTTTCAGGGTCAGGAGCGGAGGGTGATCATTGTGTCTACTGTCCGCAGCTCAAGTCAATACATCGAAATAGACTCCAATTTCAACATAGGCTTCCTTAAAAATGAAAAGGTACGACAAACACACAATCTGTCTTTATCTACATTTCTTTATCATGACAACATGAAGTGTGCAGTATTGGTTCAAATAATCTTATCAAATGAATAAATTGTTTAGTAGAGAAAACCAGAAAGAATGACTGATATGTTAATAAATGCTGATATTCACTGTATAATCAGCCTACAGTGTCACAACTCGATAAACTCATAACTAAACAAACACATAACCCAGGTTGTGTGTCCAAGATTTTGTTCGCTCCTGAGATGTCTTATGCTTATAAGATTTCAGTCACAGTAAATGTACAGTGGTGCTTGAAAGTTTGTGAACCCTTTAGAACTTCATATAGTTCTACATAAATATGTAAAACATCATCAGAAGTCCTAAAAGTAGATAAAGAGAACCCAGTTAAACAAATGAGATGAAAATATTACACTGGGTCATTTATTTATTGAGGAAAATGATCCAATATTACATATTAGTGAGTGGCAAAAGTATGTGAACCTCTAGAATTAGCAGTTAATTTGAGGGTGAAATTAGAGTCAGGTGATTCCAACAACTGGGATCAGGTGTGAGTGGGTACCCTGTTTTATTTAAAGAACAGGGATCTATCAAAGTTTGCCCTTCACAACACATGTTGTTGAGTTGTTGTCAGAAGAGTTGTTGATGCTCATCAGGCTGGAAAAGGTTACAAAACCATCTCTAAAGAGTTTGCACTCCACCAATCCACAGCCAGATTGTGTACAAATGGAGGAAATTCAAGACCATTGTTACCCTACCCAGGAGTGGTCGAGCAACAAAGATCACTCCAAGAGCAAGGCGTGTAATAGTTGGCGAGGTCACAAAGGACCCCAGGGTAACGTCTAAGCAACTGAAGGCCTCTCTCACATTGTCTAACGTTAATGTTCATGAGTCCACCATCAGAAGAACACTGAACAACAATGGTGTGCATGGCAGGGTTGTAAGGAGAAAGCCACTGCTCTTCAAAAAAACATTGCTGCTCGTCTGCAGTTGGCTAAAGATCATGTGGACAAGCCAGAAGGCTATTGGAAGAATGTTTTGTGGACGGATGAGACCAAAATAGAACTTTTTGATTTAAAAGAAAAGCGTTGTGTTTGGAGAAAGGAAACACTGCATTCCAGCATAAGAACCTTATCTCATCTGTGAAACATGGTGGTGGTAGTATCATGGTTTGGGCCTGTTTTGCTGCATCTGGGCCAGGACGGCTTGCCATCATAGTTGGAACAATGAATTCTGAATTTTATCAGAGTTCTAGAGGAAAATGTCAGGTCACCTTTCCGTGAACTGAATCTCAAGAGAAGGTGGATCATGCAGCAAGACAACGACCCTAAGCACACAAGTCGTTCTACCAAAGAATGGTTAAAGAAGAATAAATTAATGTTTTGGAATGGCCAAGTCAAAGTCCTGACCTTAATCCAATTTAAATGTTGTTGAAGGACCTGAAGTGAGCAGCTAATGTGAGGAAACCCATCAACATCCCAGAGTTGAAGCTGTTCTCTACAGAGGAATGGGCTAAAATTCCTCCAAGCCGGTGCGCAGGACTGATCAACAGTTACAGGAAATGTTTAGTTGCAGTTATTGCTGCACTGGGGGGATCACACCAGATACTGAAACCAAGGGTTCACATACTTTTGCCACTCAGTGATATGTGTTATTTTATAATTTTCCTCAATAAATAAATGACCAACTATAATACTTTTGTGTCATTTGTCTAACTGGGTTCTCTTTATCTACTTTTAGGACCTGTGTGAAATGTTTTAGATCATATTTATGCAGAAATATAGAACATTCTAAAGGGTTCACAAGCTTTCAAGCATCATTGTATTATTTCCCAAAGACAAAGAAATGTACCAATACTAATGCATTACCATGGTTAAGTTCAAACTGACCCTGTAATAGACACCCATGGTGGTCAGTCAGTGCTCATTGAGTTTTACCTTCAGTACAGACAGTAGCTATTGTAAAGTCTCTATCTGTCTCTCAGAGGTTCAATGTTGCTGTGACTCGAGCAAGATCCCTACTCATCGTAGTGGGAAACCCCGTCATTCTCAGCAGTGATCCAACCTGGTGCAGGTACATTCTATATTTCCAAATTGAAAGGAATTGCAGTAATGAATGATCAATTTATATATATTTTTTTTTCTCAGTGTGTGTAGAAAATAGTTATAGGGTTACTAAGTAGATACTTGGATTATAACCTTTTTCTTGACACGTTGTGTGTTTTAGATTCATCGATTACTGCACTGACGAGGGAGGCTGTGGCGGCTTCAAACGCTGCTCTGTCGAGGGTACAGAGGAGGTGCTTGCCCGCCTTACAGCTCTCAACATCCATATAGAGGCCGAAGGTTAGTACAGGGCTATTAAGGGAGAGCTTCCTGGCCGTTTCCATTTAACAAAACCTTTGGTGAAATCAGTTTTTAACAGTGAGTTCCCAGATTTGCTGAGTTTTAAATTGTCATCAAAACATAAAATGTGTGAACAATTTGTCAGCCATTCATCTTTGTCACATTCATGTTTTACTAAGAATTCCTTCTTATGGCACGTGATGCCATTGGTGGCCATGTTTGTTTGTTTGTTTGTTTGGTTTCTGTATGTCGCTATCAGTGGCCATTTCAGCGACACACACAAAATTACATCAAGTAGCTAGTCATATATAAACACTCAATGAATAAACAGACTCCACACAAAAAGGATCCTTTCCTCTCCACCTGGGATTGAACCCAGGACCTTCTTGCTGTGAGGCAGCATTGCGAGCCACCGTGCCGCCCTGTGTTTTCTACACAGTTGGTTGCATGGTTGGTGTGAAAAGATCAGAAAGCAGAAAACACGTGCGAATCAAAGACTGTCCAAGGAAAATCATGAGTAAAAGCAAAAGAGCAAAAACTGATGTTTGCAAAAACTGGAACCTCCATTATCCCAGGTGGTGTCTGCTGTAGTCTCATTAAGATGAACCAGTTTATTCCGAACTTATTCCACCTTCAATTGTCACCCAAAGCTTATTTCGAAGCATCCCACAATGATTGGATTTATGTTTTTTTCTATCATGTGTCTTTGTCAAATATTCAGTACTATGCAAAAGTCCTAGGCCACCATTAAATTAGCTGTGACATTGTTTTAGCAATGGTATAATGATCATATATAAATATTTTTCAATTTCTTTATTAGAACAGACAATACAGGAAATGTGTATGCAGTATTAAAAAACTGATTAAAAAATATAAGAAAAAGTGATTCTATAGGTTACAGTGGCAAGTATTTAGTGTGACCTCCCCTTACACTTGAACAATAGCAGCATCTGGCAAGAAACTACCCTACTTTTTGAGAGGTCACACTAAATGCTGATTTTTGCCTGCAGAATTGTGTATATGTCCTGTATTTTCTGTTTGTATCTTAATAAAGAGACTGAGAAATAAGTATATGGTCCATATACTATTGCTAAAATAACAAATCTAATGGTGACCTAAGACACAGAACTGTACATTACGATTAGTAATGTAGGATAGCTCTACATGTATGTGCCGCATGATTTCTGTTTGCCATAGCCAATAGTTTTTGCCATAGCTAATAGTTAATAATGACTTAACTGAAACATATATACTTTACCATCACGTTATAACATTGTAAATTTATTTTTCTTGTTTCTTGGACCTTAAACGTCATGATGTGATTTCTCTTGCTCTCTCTTTCTCTTTTTTGCGTTCTGTCTCCCCCTAGTGGTTACTGAGGAGAGTGGCATACAGCAGTATGTAAACCCCGAGTGGAGGAATGAACTGTGACCGAACACTTTCTACACCTGGACTCAATTTAGTAAAGGTCTCCTCCCATGATTAAGGGAATAGTCACATTTGTCAATTAAGTCTTATGTTGTAGAAGCTCTCGAAAAAGGCATTAATTCATCCATACAAATTTTTGACTTTCTTACCATTCATTGAATTTTATTAATTAATTTTCTGTGCTGGCTCGAGCTAAAAGCCAAGGTGATTGGAATGAAATCCAATTTGAACTGTAGTCCTAGTTATGTGCATATGTAAAACTGATTCTAATTCAGTGTGTAATTACACTTTGTAGTGTATATACAGATCAGGGATGTCTGTAAAATGAGCAAACACTTCGTATTACACATTTAAGTAAGTGACATGGAAAGAAAATTTGTCATCACAGTCAAACCCTGGTATCCAAACTCCCAGTCTTTGATTTTCCTGCCATAAAGTATGAGGTATTTTTATAAAGAACAGAGGACATTTTCTTATTTTTGTTTTCACTCATTCCCTTGCATCAAGAGATATTGACTGGGAAGTAACACAAACACACACACACACACACACAAAACCTTTGGGCTAATATATTAGGTGACATCAACAGTAAGTTTGAGGATACCAGAACAAGGTAGGGATTTCCCCATAAGAAATAATGAATATAGATCTCCGATAATCTGAGTATTTGTTTTTTGAGCCATTTGAAGGAACAAAGTCATTCAGATCACAGCATTTCACTGTCCAATTAAACAAATGCACACTCCATAATGCACCAGCATCTCTTGCAAACTACTCTTCTTAGCAGTATCATTTATAGTACTGCAGTTGACAATCACTGGTATAACTAGTGCACCTTAAGCAGGCAAGTAGAGCTGATATGTTTTTGCTCTGGTCTGTCTGTCCATTTTCATTGCAAGTCAATGAAGAGATACAGGAGAATGGAGCATGCTTTTACATCACATCTGATCTGATGTTGGAAAGTACTTAAATTGAGAAAATGTAGAAATGATTTTGTTTAAAAGCAAAAGAGATAAATTTATGAAATAATGTGATTAGTCCAGAAATCAAGGCTGAATGTATTAATAAAATATGAATTGAGATTCAACACAGCTTTTGATAGTTTTATCTTTATATTAAAACATGGCCTCTGAATTTCTTGTGTACGATGTTGTTGGGGGAAAAAAATCTGTCTAATAAAACGTTTATCTGAATTTGCTTCGATCAATTTTAAGTTTGGGCTGAATTTAGATTGCCGTCAAAATACACTTGAACTAGCACATTTTGTTTTGTTAAAGAGTAGATAAACTTGTCAGGATTTGAATAGTCTCAAGAATGAAGAATTAGAGAATGACTAACACAAAATGTGCAACAACAGTCTGTTAAATACTCCAGCAGCACTGCTGTTTGCAATCAGTCGTACCAGCAAAACACACATTAACACATCACCACCACGTCAGTGTCACTGCAGTGCTGAGAATGATCCACCACCCAAATAGTGCCTGATCTGTGGGGGTCCTGACCGTTAGAGAACAGAGTAAAGGGGACTATCACAGTATACAGTGGGGCAAAAAAGTCAGCGACTGATTGTGCAAGTTCTACTGCTTAGCAAGATGAAAGAGGTCTGTAATTTTCATCATAGGTACACTTCAACTATGAGAGACAAAATGAGAAAAAAAATCTAGGAAATCATATTGTAGGATTTTTAAAGAATTTAATTGTAAATCATGGTGGAAATAAGTATTTGGTCACCCACAAACAAGCAAGATTTCTGGCTCTCACAGACATGTAACTTCTTCTTTAAGAAGCTCTTCTGTCCTACACTCGTTACCTGTATTAATGGCACCTGTTTGACTCATTATCTGTATAAAAGATACCTGTCCACAGCCTCAAACAGTCAGACTCCAAACTCAACCATGGCCAAGACCAAAGAGCTGTCGCAGGACACCCGGAACAAAATTGTAGACCTGCACCAGGCTGGGAAGAGTGAATCTACAATAGGCAATCAGGTTGGTGTGAATAAATCAACTGTGGGAGAAATTGTAAGAAAATGGAAGACATACAAGGACCATTGATAATCTCCCTCAATCTGGGGCCCCACGGAAGAATCTCATCCCGTGGGGTCAAAATGATCATGAGAACGGTGAGCAAAAATCCCAGAACTACACGGAGGGACCTGATGAATGACCTGCAGAGAGCTGGGACCAAAGTAACAAAGGCTACCATCAGTAACACACTACACCGAGAGGGACCCAGATCCTGCAGTGCCAGGCTTGTCCCCCCTGCTTAAGCCAGTACATGTCCAGGCCCGTCTGAAGTTTGCCCAGAGAGCATATGGATGATCCAGAAGAGGATTGGGAGCATATCATGTGGTCAGACGAAACCAAAATAGAACTTTTTCGTCCACCTACCAAAAATGTCTAGCCACCAGCATCCTGTAGGCAGCATCCTATGAGAACTGATGAAGAATTAGAGGATGACTAACACAAACTGTGCAATAACAGTCTGTTAAATACTCCAGCAGCACTGTGTATGTGATCAATCACACAACCAAAACACACACTAAACACACCACCATGCCAGTGTCACTGCAGTGCTGAGAATGATCCACCACCCAAACAGTGCCTGATCTGTGGGAGTAGGGATCATTAGAGAACAGAGTAAAAGGGGACTAACAAAGTATGTAGAGAAACAGATGGACTACAGTCTGTAATTGTAGGACTACAAAGTGCTACATGGAAGTGATAAAATGGACAATGAATGTAGAAACAAGGTGGTGAACCTAATAAAGTGTATTTGCAGGGCAGAGCAGGGACTCATAACCTGATGACCAAAGTAGGTCGGAACCTTTATTGCGGAGTCATCCTGTCCGCTACTGATATTGCCATGCTTGATGTACATTTAGCATGCAGCCTTCTCAATCCCATAATTCTCTACAGTGGACAGGCCTGACACTCCAAATGAAGAACGCACTATACTGCCCGAGTTGGATGTCTGTTAACCTGTCTAATAAAATCTTTATCTGAATTTGCTTCGATCGGTTTTAAGTTTGGGCTGAATTGAGATTGATATACTAGAACTAGCACATTTTGTTAAAGTGTAGTATCAATGGATCAGATACAGCAGTTGCTGGACTGAGAACAGTTGACCAACCAAAAATTCAGTCATATTCTCTACATTAACCAGAAGATGTTTTGAACTGTGATGTAATATTGGCCTCAAAAACAAAACTATCAAAAGACACCTCTGGTCCAATAATATGTGTTGCTGATTCTCTAAATGTATGGTCATGTTGTGCTAAGGTGGTACAACCTTATTTGTAATTCTGTAAATCTGAATGTAAATTATTAAATCCTACTTTTGGCATGTGCAAATATTTGAACATCTTTCACCTTGATCAGTGTACACTCCAGGCACAAAAAAATGGGCTAAAACCCAAATTGCATAATCATTGTTGTTGCCCTCAATAATCATGCATTGTGGGACTTTGGTAACCTAGAGGTTAAGGTACTGGATTATGGTCCAGGGTTCAAATCCCACATCTGCCAAGCTGCCACTGTTAGGTCCATAAATGACCTAAATGTACATGTAAAAATGTCTTCAAACAGTTAATAAGTAGCTGAAAGCTAGCTTGTGTTTAATATGAGACCAAATATTCTCTGTATGGTTCTGGAATCTGGCGAGGCCAAAACCTGAGCATGGTGGACTGTTGTAAGAACTGTAGCAGTGGCATGTCTAGGCCCTGGTGCTTTGGGGCTGCATCCTAGGGTCTATTTAATACCAAATGCACATTATGAAGTGAACTTTGAGCAAAACATTGTAAAACATAACCACAATTTCACTCAACAGGACAAGACTGCATAACGTAATATCAAACTGCCTTCCTTTGAGTCTTGTGATGGCGGCATACAAAACGACAGAAAGGGTAATATTAAAACTGTCTTCTTACTTATGTATCTTAGACTATTATCGAATTGGCATGATTTTCTGGCATCAGCTCAACAGTAACAAGTGGAATTCTAGACAAATGACTTCATATCTATCCCATGCCTCGAAGAACTGGAAAAGCACCATAACGTCCATTTTCATTTGGCAGAAAAGCAGTAACTAAAAATTACCTTTCATACAAAAATCATATTTGAGATTATTCCAGACACGTAAGCTGTCTACAAACTGCTGGATTCCCTAATGTTCTCATCTTTGAGACAGAATGTGCAGGCTGCCTTAACCATGCCAGTGAGCAACTGTAGCTACGGGCACTCTTTTAACATGGTTAGGCGCTTGCATACATGGCTCCACAGCACAATGGATCAAAGGTATCTTAAATAATAAGCCATCCTATCTAAAGAAAAATGAATGCTTCAATACATAGATTTGTTTTGCCAGACTGCTTCAAAGACACTACCATTTGTGCAGTCATCTCCCATATAAGTAAGGTAAGACGATTTTTGTTTTGATTTATGCTTTTAGCTCCATAGTGGTGAAAATTCAACCGAGTATTTCTGTAATGTGGGTCATAATGTTCCTTTATGTTTGTCATGCCAGGAAGCATTAGTCTCAGCCTCAGACAGCTTCACCACTCTCTATAGCTGGTTATGCTGCATGTCAGTTTAAAGGATCTGTTATAGTGAAAGTTATTGCTTTGGAAATGTGCCTCTCTATCATGGGTTATAATGCGTGTCGTATCGTGTCCTACCTCTGTTTCCCTGTGTCATTTGTAGCAGAACATTTTACGATGGTTCTGACAAATCCATCATTAAGTTGAATGTATTCTAAACCCAGGAGTTTAACTATACACTGAGCGAGTTTACATGCACTGAATAATCCGACAACTGCAAAAAAACAGATTTAGTCAGTAATCCAATCAACGAGTATACATGCACTTTTAATCAGGTAATGGGAACTGCCAGGTTTCCAGCCCATAATCTCACAGAAATATGTGACATGAACTTCACAATTTAATACGAAATAATCAAATTCTTCGTTTTTTTTCCTCAAGTATACACTGTGTTTCAAAGTCTCCACAAAGTGTTGTTTCACTGCCTTTAGATCCAGTGAGAAAAAAAGAGGCCTAATATAACCGAGTCTTTAGAACATGTGAACCTGGCAAACGTGGGGAGTACACCGATTATAGGCCTATTCGGGTAACTGGTATACATGCTATGAGTAATCCGCTTACTGAGATAAAATCTAGCTCTCTCTATCAGATTTATTAATCTGATTTCTAGATCGGAGTATGCCATATGCCTGTTTAGCATATAAAGACTACCAGTTACCCGATTTCCTAAAATAACAGATTGCCAGATCCGCCTATTCTAAAGACTTGGCTTTATTTGGCCACTTTTTGGGTTTTTACTTGCAGGATCTACCAACCTGGAATTAAATGGGGTATACTAACGTCTGAAAATCATAAATTGGGGACTACCTGTATATCTTCCTGTAAATACACACTACTGTTGCTTCTGTTGACATCCTGGATTTTTCGCTAGCTATTAAAGTGTATCACTTTGGTCTGATTTCATTCTCATTCTGAATTCACAAACATCCAAAGTCCTGGGTCTCTGCACTGTCTAGGCATGCTCCTGATCTGTAATGTAATGACATTACATTTTCTCCTTTCAAAGCTAGGATAGATGGCACCATGGATTCCATGAAGTAAAAAAAACTCATGAAAATATATGCTGACTCCCAAGAAGATACAACTGGGCCTTGACTGGCCTATGACAGCATGACAATAACACAAGACACTGGTTCAAAGACCACATAATCAAGCTTTTCAAACCAAACTCTCAACCCTGTTAGGCTCTGGCTAGCTCAAGAAGATAGTCCATAAAGGGGAACTAGAACCCTGGACATTCTGGATTAAGAAGTGTCTCAGATTCCTTAATCATGTATAGATCTTCTGCCAACCAGTCCCAACATGTACACGCCTTGAAGTAAATTCAGACTGGAAAGTGTGTGACATGTTCATTTCCTTCAGCTGCTGATCATACCCCCAACCTGTCTTCTGAGTATTCAATGTCAGCCAAGACATTTTTTTCAATAAATTAAATGTCAGCAATGTCTCAACTTCATCTATGTCTTGTATTAGAACAATATAAAGAGCATTAAACCATTTTCCTTTATATGAAGTGCAATTACAAATTAACATTTTTAGTCAGTTAATAAAACATTCACTTGTTTAACAGAACTTTTATGGAGGTCGAAATTTTTATTTACAGATAATGGCCACATAACAACTGTTTGCGTATTCGCCCATGGTCCATTTAAGGATATTACCCCTATTAGTAAGATCATTAACCTACTTAACCCATGTACAGATGCCTCCAATAGACAATTGGGTTACGTTCCAATAAACCCATCATAAAGTGGTTGTATCGCAAATGAAGAGTTTTATACTGTAATATATCATGCTGTAGCCTACCTTTAACATACTTTAAATCACATTAAATTACAGCTGGGCAAAATCATTATCAGAAAGCCTATTTTATAAAAAGATGAGTGTGTCATGTAATTTATTGAATAATGTATCAAATTTGACAAACAAAAACAAAATGGTTAGACCATCGGCCTGCATTACCTTACCAGATAAATTGTCTGTTGTTTATTTGTTTATTTTAACATCGCTCTTCAGCATCAAAAGCCATTCATTGACAGACACAAGTTTACATCAACACTTAAGGTTATATCAAAACCAGTCATCTATATACTCAGACTGAGTCAGTGCTACCCACCGTGCCGCCCAATTAGCTGTTGTAACACGGTAGTTGTAATGACACATGTAACAGCACAGCATCTGGTGCAGAAAGTTTTATTAAACACAAACTTTTACTAAACACTACCAGTGTTCACATGAGCAGACTGAATGCTGAGCACCAAGATGATGAGGCGCAGAGGTTACCACTCAGAATCCAAGACTGAATTATGTTGAGGGGAGATGGTTGACAGGTGGACAGACAACCTGATGAAGAAGAACTGCTAGAAAGAAAAACTAATAGATCCAAATTCAAGTCAAGTCAAGTCAGATTTATTTATATAGCGCTTTTTACAATGGAGCATTGTCTCAAAGCAACTTTACAAGTTTATATTATCTCCTAATAACTACGTCCAATCCCAAATTGAGCAAGCCTAGGGCGACAGTGGCAAGGAAAAACTCCCTAGTTCTAGGAAGAAACCTTGGGAGGACCAAGACTCAAAAAGGGACCCAAACCTCCTTGGGCGGCGTAGATGATAAATCTAAGAGCGAACTAAAGTCATGGAGTCAAAATTGGTAAGAGATGTAGAGATATTCAAAATTGTAGAGAAGTACACAAAATTCCCAGAGGAATTTCCCAGAGGTCCTTCATCAGCTGTGCATTTCAAAAGCTCTTCTGAATATGTGGGAGGAGGAACCAGATTATGTATGAAGATTTGTTTAAATCATAACATTCATTCCATGGGGTTCAAAAGTTCCAAGAGCATAGATCATTTCTTTTTCTTTGAATTTCCTAATATGATTGGTGCCATAGCATCATGTTTAAATGCAAACAACAGATATATAATTGAGGGAATGACCGTTTGTATTTAAATGCCTTGCCACTGGAAATGACAAATCCTTAGTTTTGATAGACTGAAGGTGTTAAACTGGTCCCTCTTGGCACATTCAGTAGCTCTTTGAATACGCACAGCGGATGAAGGATCTCTGAAGGATATTTGTGTATCCTTCTATATCCAAATTTGAAAACACTACTGGCTTTGCTGCATCCCGTTTGGTGCTGGAAAGAGCTTGCTTACTTGTCGACAGTGTTCACACCACTACTTGCATGAGCCAAGGCAAAACATTGACTTAAAACAGCTATACTGACCACCTGATTACACCTTAATATTGAAATTAGGCTATTGCCACTTGTATAACAGTTAGTTCCGACCTCACAATCTGATTAGCTGAGAAGCGTTCTCACAGTGATATGTGATAACAGCCCGCCAAGTAACCACAGGCTTTATGCACACATATAACATATACGAATAACCCTAATAAATAATTATATTGTTTGTTTTACATTTACATTTATAGCATTTACACACGCCCTTATCCAGAGCTACTTACAATTGATGCAGTCTTACAATCCAAGCAATTGTGGGTTAAGGGCCTTGCTCAAGGACCCAACAGTGGCAGCGGTGGGATTTGAACCCTGGACCTTCGCGTATTTTCACTTTGTATTTAGGACTAACGTTACTTGGTAGTGTTATATAAACCTTTGTAGCACACTGTATCATACACCTTCAGCACCTCTCCGTGCACTCTCCGATTTAGTGTGTCCTAATGTGTGCATGTGGAAAGATTTTGCCACAAATAAACAATTAAATACATAAAAACGAGCATTATGGTGAATGATGAAACACACAAACATTGCGTGTTAACCATAACCCAACGACAATAACCAATGTATTTTATTAGGGAAAAAAATCGCATCTAGTGACCATTATGTGTCAATAAACACACATGTTTTGTTCTGAAGACGCAGCGGTCTTTTTGAGACATTTTTAAGTAGCAAGGGTAAATCCAGCCCAGCGCTAGTAAGAAGCTACAACGTACAAGTGACCAGCACTCAACATTTTTCTAGGTATATTCAGGTCAAATTTGGCTGGCTAGGGAATTGTTACTGTTGCATAGCAACAACATATTTGTTGTGGACCTACTTTTTTAGTGTAAGGTATTTGTCGGCATGATGAAAGCGTATTCAGTGTTAAATTCAGGATATACTTGATTTATGTTTGTTTCTTTATTTTGTTTGGAAAAACAAAAAAAATGTTATATAAAAGTAATAGTGTGCTATCGCGAATAACATCACAGCTGATTGAACTACGGCACTGGCCCTGCGACCAAAATCAACACCCGTAATGTTATTCGCGAAAGCACATTCCTCCTCGTGTTCCATTGCTTAAATAACTCCAGCAAGACTATTGTGATAGCTGCCACTTCAGTTGCCTGGTGTAACATTGTTTTTGCTAGGTACATACATACATACAGACATTACTGGTCCTTCTAAAAAAATTAGCATATTTGTGATAAAGTTAATTATTTTTCCGTCAACGTTAATGATTAATAAAATTAAACTTTCATATAATTAGATTCATTGCACACAAACTGAAATATTTCAAGTTTTTTATTGTTTTAATACTGATGATTTTGGCATACAGCTCATGAAAAACCAAAATTATCAAAAATCTCACAAAATTAGCATATTTCATCCGACCAATAAAAGAAAAGTGTTTTTTTAATACAAAAAAGTCAACCTTCAGATTATTATGTTCATTTATGCACTCAATACTTGGTCGGGAATCCTTTTGCAGAAATGACTGTTCAAGTGCGGCGTTGCATGAGGCAATCAGCCTGTGGCACTGCTGAGGGTTATGGAGGCCCCAGGATGCTTCGATAGTGGCCTTAAGTTCATCCCAGAGTGTTGGGTTTTGTGTCTCAAACTTTCTCTTCACAATATCCCACAGATTCTCTATCAGGTTCAGGTCAGGAGAGTTTGGCAGGCCAATTGACCACAGTAATAGTAATACCATGGTCAGTAAACCATTTACCAGTGTGTTTGGCCACTGTGAGCAGGTGCCAGGTCGTGCTGTGAAAAAATTGAACTCTTCATCTCCATAAAGCTCTTCAGCAGATGGAAGCATGAAGTTGCCTCCAAAATCTCCTGATAGCTAGATGCATTGACCCTGCCCTTGATAAAACACAGTGGACCAAACACCAGCAGCTGACATGGCACCCAGGACCATCACTGACTGTGGGTACTTGACACTGGACTTCAGACATTTTGGCATTTCCTTCTCCCCAGTCTTCCTCCAGACTGTGTGCACCTTCATTTCCGAATGAAATGCAAAATTTTGCTTTCATCCGGAAAAAGTACTTTGGACCACAATCCTCCTCAGGGTCCGGTCACCTCTTCTCGTTGTGCAGCGTTTTCTGCCACACTTTTTCCTTCCCACAGACTTCCCACTGAGGTGCCTTGATACAGCACTCTGGGAAACAGCCTATTCGTTCAGAAATTTCTTTCTGTGTCTTACCCTCTTGCTTGAGGGTGTCAATGATGGCCTTCTGGACAGCAGTCAGGTTGGCAGTCTTACCCATGATTGCGGTTTTGAATAAGAACCAGGCTGGGAGTTTTCAAAAGCCTCAGGAATCTTTTGCAGGTGTTTAGAGTAATTCGTTGATTCAGATGATTAGGTTAATAGCTCGTTTAGAGAACCTTTTCATGATATGCTAATTTTGTGAGATGAAATCTTTCAGTTGGTGTGCAGTGAATCTAAAATATATGAAAGTTTAATTTTTATCATTTACATTACGGAAAAAGAATTAACTTTATCACAATATGCTAATTTGTTGAGAATGACCAGTATATAGGGTTAGTGTGTTTTTTAATCCATATATTAAATGGGAGACTCTCCACATTCAGCTCTAATCAAAGGTCTGCCTGGTGGGGGCAGTATGACTTCAATTTTTGTTTGTTTGAAGGGCATGCCCACATCACAGATGGAGTTTTTCAGTAATGGCCAGCAGCGAGCAGAGCCCTTTTGACAGTAAAATATAAACTGGACTCACTCACCGTGCTAGTTTCAGTGGGGAAGAGATGAAGCCATTTGCTTCGTTCATCAAGGATTTCCTGATAGGCTACTACTAGATTCCTGTGCAGCTTGGAACCAATTTCCCTGAACGTGCTCAAGACTTGGGATTAACGGTATCTATTCCTTCAGCCTTCAAGAACTGCCTGCATACTCTTGCCACGAGGCCGGGCATTGTCATGCAACAAGGAGGAACTCAAGACCCACTGCACAGCATAAAGTCTGACAATGGGGGGTCAAAGGATTTCATCTCGATACCTAATAGCAGTTAGGGTGCTGTTGGTCTAACCTGTAGAGGTCTGTGCGTCCTTCCCAGGGATATGCCTCCCCAGACCATCACTGACCCACCACCATCTGGTCATGCTGAATGATGTTGCAAGCGGCATAATGTTCTCCATGGCGTCTCCAGACCCTGTCACATGCTCTGGTGATGAAAACCTGCTCTCATCTGTGAAAGCACAGGGTGCCAGTGGCGGATCTGCCAATTATTGTGTCCTTAAGTAAATGAAAATCGAGCTCTACAGTGCTGGGCAATGAGCACAGGGCCCACTACAGAATATCAGGGCCTCAAGCACCAGACACATTGTTTGGTCAGACACATTCACACCAGTGGCCTGCTGGAGGTCATTTTGTAGGGCTCTGGAAGTGCTCATCCTGTTCCCTCCTTGCATAAAGGAGCAGGATACCGGTCCTGCTGAGCGGTTAAAACCTTCTACAGCTTTGTCCAGCTCTCCCAGAGTAACTGTCTCCTGGAATCTCCTCCATACTCAAGATTGTGTTGAGAGACAGCAAACCTTCTGGCAATGGTACTTATTGATGTGCCATCCTATAGAAGTTGGACTACCTGTGTAACTTCTGTAGGGTCCAGGTACCGCACCATGGTACTAGTAGTGACACTGACCCTAGCCAACTGCAAAACTAGTGAAAAAATCAGCCAGAAAAGACCAGGGACAAAGTGTCAATGGCCTCCACCTATTAAACCATTCCTGTTTTGGGGGTCGTCTCATTAATGCTCCTCTAGTGCACATGTTAATTTCATTAACATGAAAGCAGCTAAAACTGATCACATTTTAACCCCACTTATTCTGCACAGGGTCTCTAAGGAATTTGGAGTCTATTCGTTGGGCACAGACAATGTGCACCCTGAACAGGTGGCAAGCCCATTGCTGGACCCTCACTGTTGCAGCACCCGGAGGATGGTCCTCCACCTGGCCTCTCCTCCCTCAGACACTACCAATCATCCCTGCAAAGCTAGGATTTGAACCAAAAAGGGACTCAAAAGGGACCCAACCTCCTTGGGCGGCATAGATGATAAATGTAAGAATGAAACTAATTTATCTAAACTAAAGTCATGGAGTCATAGTTCAAATAAAATGTGAAATATGCACATCGGCATTAAGTAGTCCGATACACAGAGTCACTCTAGGATCCTGAGTCTAAGCAGGAAAGTCGTTGGCGGGACTTCCCCAGATAACTGGAGGAGGGTGAGGGTTACTGCCCTCTGGTGTGGCCCAGGTATGGTGGGACTGGAGCTGATGACGGAAGCAGCTTAAGTGAAGCTGAAGCGGATGAACATCATGTGTGGGGAAGGAACTGGTACCAGAACACAGCTCGGGAAGAAAACAGAAATTGTAGTTAGTTATTGATTAAGAGCACAGTGTCTATTAACAATTACTGATGCCACGTGTAACGAGACCCCGGCAGCATCAGCTATAGCAGCACAGCTAGAAAGAGGAGAACCAGAAGGTAACACAGCCAAGAGGGATCACATGAGACATCATAGTTCAGACCTTTATTGACAAAATGAACAACCTGCGCTTACCTTCCATAGTAAGTGTTTCTTTTCAGTCCAGGAAGCATCAGATGTTTGTGTTAGATGAGATGGATACAGTAGAACGAGATAACGCAGAGTAAGACACACTGAACCCGAGGGATTGGAATGAATAATAAATGTATTATTGATCATTTTTCCAAATGTAGCAGATTGGCCAGTCAGGCTTCAACCCAAAACAAGTAAACAATACATAAAGAAGCAATGTCAGAATACTAGATGGAAAGGAAGAGAGAAAGAGGAGATGAAGATTTCTGTACAAATACATACAAAATCAAATCGACCAATCTTTCTCCCACACGGAGGAGGGTTTACTGGTAGAGGAAAGGAAAGTCAGAAATGGCAGAATACATGTGTGTGCATATAGAAACGTTAAGAGCACAAAGTGGGCGACTTTCTCATTCGGCAGTCTCTCTCGTGCGTGCATGAAATGCAGAATACAGTACGGCGATGACATCGGTTTGGTTGGTTACGGTTGTTCCTTGAGCACTGCATCAGGCGTTGGCAGAAGTGAGAGTGCGGGAGGGGGCTCATAAGAGCAGACAGCCGCTTCTCTTCTTGCGCTTGCGGACTTGCAGCGCCGCCCTGGTGGCCATCTCGAACACCTCTCTCACACCCTCCTTAGTTTTAGCGGAACACTCCAGATAGCCGAATGCACTGATTCTGTTAGCCATGTCTCTGCCTTCCTCAGGCTTCACGGGCTCCTAGAAAACACATACAAACAAGCATTGATACATTTGTGAGTTCAAATTCTAGACAGCATGTCAAAATATTTTGCTGTGTTTCATTCTTGGGTCGTGTGAATTTTCTCACGATTATCATGGAGACATGCAGAAGACATTCCTTTTTATTTTTGAAGTGTTAAGAATGCAAAACAATGCACATTTTCTTGTACAAGGTTTTAAACAACTGTAAACAAAATGTTTTATTGTAGATTCGCCATATGCCTTTATTTCTGAAGAATAACAATTCAAAATGTGTACTTTTCTTGTATTCAAATTTAAAACAACAACAATTAGGTCCCTGCAATTAAAGGAGAGAGTCTCACTGAAAATATGTGCATGATGTATGATTGTGCCCTCTGGTGTTCAAAAAATGCAATGCAATTGATTTGGACATTTGGGGGAAAAAAAAAAAATAATAACTTCATTATTTTTTAACCATTTTTGGTAGAATGATTCGTGTGCATAGGGTTGCTGTCCTGCTTCATCTCACACATTCTTTTGACATTTGGTTCAGGGGCATGGATGAATTTCAAGTTAATCCATCCACAGCCCCCCCCCCCTTCTAGATTGCCTTCTGGATTGTCCAAGCGCTAGGTGAAGAGCAGAAATGTCCTCTCTGGAGAGCCATAGCTTTCTCCTTGCAACCCTTCTATACACACCATTGTTCTTCAGTGTTCTCTGATGGTGGGCTTATGAACATTAACTTTAGCCAGTAATAGAGTGTCCTTTAATTACTTAGAAGTTACCCTGGAGTTATCTTTTTGGTAGACCAAGTAACAGGGCCCTTGCATTTACTCAGTTTGTACACAATTTGACTGTGGATTGCTGGATTTTAAACTCTCGTTTTAACCTTTTCCAGCCTATGGAGCATCAGTGAATTTTTTCCTGTCAGAAATATCCTTCTTTCATGCTATGATACACTTCACACAAATATGTTGTGAAGATCAGACTTCGATAGATCCCTATACATTCAATACACCAGGATGCTCACTCAAACCTGATGGTCAAGTGCTAAGCTCTTTAGCTAGAGTGAAGGGAATGTTGATGTACGTCTAATGCAACATGTACTTTCAATTTTTGACAGCAGTTTTGGGAAAAACCTTTCCTGTTTCAGCATCTCCATGCACAAAGTGCAGTCTGAAAAGAAAAGTTCTGCTGGGTTTGCTGTGGCATAAAATCCTGATCTCAACCGCATGTGACATCTTTGAGCAGTATTGGAATAACTGACCTCACCAATGTTCTTCAGGCTAAATGAAAGAAAACTCCTACAGTCCTGAAATCTAGTGGAGAAACTCCCGAAAGCTCTTACAGCTGACTCCACATAAAGACACTCGGTTGCGAAGTCTGGGTATCAGAGTTCATAATCTATTGGCCATATGAAAGGTGATGCAACTCCTCAGAGAATAAGTGTTCCTTAAACAGGAAACAGCTGCAATCCCACTTCCTGCAAAGGGTGTTGTAGACAATAAGGGCCATTCTGAACTGTCTCTACTGTTACATACATGCCACTACACATGTCACTCCTTAGATACTTAGCAGTGAACTTTATAGGCAGGGTTTTCAGTAAATGGAGGTCAAGTTCAAGCTGAAAACACAAGCAACAGTGATAATACATTGCAACTGTGCATTTGGCTACACTGTACTCAGAACAGTCTAATGTTTAGACAACCGTGCTCAAATTGTACATTTTGCTTGCGTTTGTTGACTCCACACACTACAGAACAAAAATATACAGCATTGTGCAAGCGTCTTAGGACACCAATAGATTAGATATACCATTGTTTTTCATTCATTCATTCTATCCATTTAGTCGCATCCAACCCTTGGATACTCTGTAGACCAGTCTTATATTGATCCACAGAGTTGCACAGTGATGGTTTTTATGGAGTAAGTCACCAGGTCTTTCTCTAACCTATCATAAGAAATATACACACATTCACATACCAAGGGTATAACTAATAAGAGAGACACTAAACCTAACACGCATGTCTTTGGAATGTCGGAGGCAACCCAGTGTGCACACTCCACACAGACGGAGTCCAGAGTCGGGATCGAACCAGGGATCTCTGAGTTGCGAGCCAACATTGCTAACCACTGCACCAATGTGCCACCCATACCATTGTTTTAGCAATGGAATAATGATTTTATATATATATATATATATATATATATATAAAATTATTTCCCAGTCTCTTTACTAGAATACAACCAGAAAATTTGGATGCAGCTATTAAAAAATAAATAAATAAAAATTAGAAAAACAAAAGTATTTAGTGTCACCTCCCCTTACACATGAGCAATAAGCAGCATCTGGCAGCTTCACCAGGCTTCCAAGTTAACCCTTCTACAGGTCCAAGAAGCTTGATCAGGAATGGTATTTTTGGAAGGGTAGCTGCCAAGAAACCAGTTTTTTTTTCCAAAGGGGAACAGGGTGAAAAAGCTAAGATATGCTAAAGCTCAGAAATACTGTAATGAATATCAGTGAAAGAGTGTATAATGGAGTGACAAATTCAAGTTTGACATTTTTGGGAACAAATGTTGACAATATGTTATATATACACACGTGTCATATGTGTAATGACAATGTGACACCATACCATTGCTAGAACAACAAATCTAATGGCCTAAAACTTTTGTACAGTACTGTACTTCAAATTTTAATTCTTGCACTTTTAATATTATCTGGGGGAAAAAAAGTTAGGATTCAGAATGTGCAAATGCCACTGTGGGTTCAAGTCCTGGCAGTGCCTTCTGGCAGTCGGGCATTACACATGCACGATCGGCCATGTCTGACAGACAGGGTAGGGTTGGGGAGCAGCCTTCTAGACCCACTGATGTTTGACAACTGAATTTTGCAAAATGTAGTATGTAGTGTGCATATAATAAGAGAATGTAGTTAGCACAACATGGCCAAAAGTATCTTCAACACTCATCACACAAAGTGTTTATACACATTATTACACAATTACACCTTTTACATTTGTAATCTAGCCTTCCTTACATTGTAACTGGCTAAATGACTTACTTACATTTCAGTCCTTTGGCAGATGCTCTTATCCAGAGCGACTTACAATTGTTACAATCTTACAACCCAAGCAATTGTGGGTTAAGGGTCTTGCTCCCAACAGTGACCCAACATTGGCAGCGTAGCAAAGGTGGGATTTGAACTCTGGACTTTCCTGTCCAAAGTTCAATGCCTTAACCACTAGGATACAGTCGCATGGCTTGACCTCTTTTTTGTTTACATAAGTATTATTTGACAAAACTCCATAATTGTAAAAACTGAGTTTGTACTGAATGGCTGTTCCTCTAGGCCCTGTTTAGGATTTTATTGTTCTCATTGTGGAGAACACGATCTTCAGAGAGAGTACAGCAGCTGTTTAATCACAACAAACTGAACAGCAGCGGACAGTCTTGAATAATGCATGCACACAAGCTTAGCAGTACCTGCTTCATCTTGGCCAGCTCTCTGCGCGTGTGCTCATCATTACGCAGGTCTTTCTTATTACCCACCAGGATGATGGGGACATTGGGACAGAAATGCTTCACCTCTGGTGTCCACTTCTCTGGAATGTTCTCTGTGCAAGAAAACACATGATTAAGCCAGAGCTACACTATTAAGAGTAACACACTGCTAATAGCTACACTAAACCACCAAACACCAGCTACATCACCTCACATACTAATCAACATGTTCACTACACAGATTTCTTTATAGCTATATTTCATAATATTACAATAACATCAAGCAAGTTCAACGATATACAGGTATGAGCTGTTTAACCTCTGCATTACATTCTGTGAAAACAGTACGCTGAGCAGGCATTACAACAGTCACAAAGGCAATTTCAGTTACCCTACCGTGGGGCAAGATACCTTCAGTTACTAAGAACTTTGGTTTAGATACTTTGCACATAGTACTAATACGTGTTTTAATAATAATATGAAAACAGTTAGCTCAGTACACTTTCCATGTGTAGTACAATACAGTATCTGACTACAAATGTAAACAAATGCTTTTTGTGTGTAGTGGCATTCTTTGTTCATTTTGTGTAACGTTTTGGGAGCATTTTGGAGCCACAATGTACAGTGGTGCTTGAAAGTTTGTGAACCCTTTAGAATTTTCTATGTTTCTGCATAAATATGACCTAAAATATCATCAGATTTTCACACAAGTCCTAAAAATAGATAAAGGGAACCCAGTTAAACAAATGAGACAAATATTTTATACTTGGTCATTCATATAATGAGGAAAATGATCCAATATTACATATTAGTGAGTGGAAAAAGTAGTGCAGCAATAACTGCAACTAAACGTTTCCAGTAACTGTTGATCAGTCCTGCACACTGGCTTGGAGGAATTTTAGCCCATTCCTCTGTACAGAACAGCTTCAGCTCTGGGATGTTGGTGGGTTTCCTTGCATTAACTGCATTTTTTTTTTTTCAACATTTTGATTGGATTAAGGTCATGACTTGGACATTCCAAAACATGAACTTTATTCTTCTTTAACCATTATTTGGTAGAACTATTTGTCTGCTTAGGGTCGTTGTCTTGCTGCATGACCCACCTTCTCTTGAGATTCAGTTCATGGACAGATGTCCTGACATTTTCCTTTAGAATTATCTGATATAATTCATAATTCATTGTTGCATCAATGATGGCAAGCCGTCCTGGCCCAGATGCAGCAAAACAGTCCCAAACCATGACACTACCACCACCATGTTTCACAGATGGGATAAGGTTCTTATGCTGGAATGCTGTGTTTTCCTTTCTCCAAACATAACGCTTTTCTTTTAAACCAAAAAGTTCTATTTTGGTCTCATCCATCAACAAAACATTCTTCTAATAGCCATCTGGCTTGTCCACGTGATCTTTAGCAAACTGCAGACAAGCAGCAATGTTCTTTTTGGAGAGCAATGGCTTTATCCTTACAACCCTGCCATTGTTGTTCAGTGTTCTTCTGATGATGGACTCATGAACATTAACATTAGCCAATCTGAGAGAGGCCTTCAGTTGTTTAAAAGTTACCATTGGGTCCTTTGTTACCTCGCCAACTATTACACGCCTTGGAGTGATCTTTGTTGGTCGACCACTCCTGGGGAGGGTAACAATGGTCTTGAATTTCGTCCATTTGTACAAAATCGGTCTGACTGTGGATTGGTGAAGTCCAAACTCTTTAGAGATGGTTTTGTAACAACTCTTTTGCTGAGGTCCTCAAATCTCCTTTGTTCGTGCCATGATACACTTCCACAAACATGTGCTATGAAAAGCAGACTTTGATAGATCCCTGTTCTGTAAATAAAACAGGGTGCCCACTCACAAATTATTGTCATCCCATTGATTGGAAACACCTGACTAATTTCACCTTCAAATTAACTGCTAATCCTAGAGGTTCACATACTTCTGCCACTCACTAATATGTAATATTGCATCATTTTCCTCAATAAATAAATGACCAATTACAATATTTTTGTCTTATTTGTTTAACTGGGTTCTCTATCTACTTTTAGGACTTGTGTGAAAACCTGATGCTTATGGCTGCAAAATCTCCAGTTAAAAGACACATTTTTATTTCCTATTCTAATTTATTTGAATTTTTACGAACTCGGAAGAATTAGATGGACATTAAACAATGCATACCTGTATAGTAAATTCATTAATGAGAGCGAGGACTCTCTCTCTATACCATGTATATACATACCTACTTTGCAGTCATTAAATGTGACCATTTAAACAATAAGCATAAGAACACATTAAAATACAGCGAGTTATAACACAACGGGGACATGTTAAAAGGGAGTCTGCAGTTTCTATTAAGACAAGATGTGAAAATATGCCCATAATTAATAAAAAGTCATGACTAATAAAGTCTGTGCACACAGTTCTGTGCATCTTTATTCTTGCTCTTTGTGCCCACACACACTCAATCCAGGGCTTGAAATAACTCCTCATTCACACTAGCGGTTGACTAGACGCTGTCGTCACTCAAACTTTGGCTCTTGTAGATGTACTGAGCTGCTGCTTTTATCACCATGCTCCATCCAGTTATTTTTTTTTTTTTTATGCCGTACATGGCAGAGTTTACATGTTTGCAATACCCAGCAGAAGCTAGAGAACAGTGGGTCAATATTTTCTTTTGCTTATAGGCATTAAAACACTGCTGAAGGAACTGAAGTAGAGAAGACAGAAATGAAGGGTGATGTCACTGCTATATCATACTAATTTGCACAGAATTGAGCAAATTTAAATTCAAATGGAAATGTCTCTCCTTGTTGGTTGACACACGTTTGAGTTTTTCTTTATTTTTACAGTTTTCTCTTCTGCTTCCCCATGTTTAAGAACAAACTGAGAAAGCAGTGTGCTGCATGTGCACATACTGACACCGTGTGGCACGTCGACGCAAGTGCAGACATAAAGCCCTGATTTCAAAACACCGGTACTAATAAAAAAGTATCGCGATACTTTTCTAGTATCGGTATACCGTGCAACACTAGTCCGGAACGGATTTTTTCTATTACATTATTTTTATTGGGAAAAAAAATTCACTTAACATTACTGTGTGTTTAACTGTGAGTGTGAAATACCTAAACTATCAGGACTGTCTATGGAAAAACACATGAGGATGACGTCTGTGTCTGGATAGGACAATGGCCTCAACCTATCATAGTCCTCCTGTCCGGCTGTATCCCATAATGCCAACTCCACCTGGGGAAGAGAGAGAGACAGAGAGAGAGACAGACGGAGAGAGAGAGAGAACCATTAAGTAAATATGCACCACACTCCGGCATACTAACCGCACAGTGCAACCTTCTAGCACACAGACAGTTCTGTACGCACTTGCATGTGCATATCGCACGCTTACAAAGTGATTTCTCCCACTGGACATGCAGACATGGCCGCACGCACACATGCAGGACATGATAAAGAGATCAGAGGAATGCAGAGATAATCTTTTCTGCTTTTGTTCCCCACAAGGCCACAGGAAGTCAAGCGTATGTTGAGAATGTCAAGCACATCCCTGCACTCTGATCCGCCAAAGCAAGGTCTAGGATCAGAAATCGTCCCACATATAATCCTATTTATTTTACTGCCAACCAAAATTCCTGCTGAGTGAATGACAGAAACCTAAACTGACAGCCTTATCTGTTAAGCTGAGTAAACATAAACTAAGTTCAGCTCCAGGCCATGTCATACTGAAACGGGTTACTAAATTTCTCAGTTCCTCAGGAACTCCCTTCTTCTCTACATTTTTCACTTCGGATCAAGCTGCAAGACATCACAGCTCATCACCGTTGTCATTTCAGCATCAGTAATTAGAGCAGATGCAAGCATGCACCCCAGGAAGCCAATTAGCTAACTCAAAACAAGCACTGGGTGATGCAATCAATAACAGCGTAAATGACGTCAGGATGCACTGTGAATACTGCAGGAATAATCAGTAATTCTGTAAAGGTTGACGGTTTCACTAACAGTAATTGTACGTTACTGGGTATTAAATATTTCACCAGATTTATAAGACAAAAGCACCTTCTATGTGATGCAATACACCTGCAGTCCCGAGTCTGAATGAGTCTCCATTGGCTTACTAGATCTTTCGTAACAAGTAACAGTACTTGAGCAGTTCAATTATACTCTCTTAAGCAAGTAGATATCTGGACAAACATTTTTACATAAAAATCTCCATCCACCTCTAATAGTTATTACATTTTTTGGTTAAAATAAATTCCTACTGTATTTTGGATCGACAGGCATGGTTAACAGAAATGTATTTAAAATTTGTTTCAATTCTTCGTGGTTGACAGTCACGTCACCAATAAATGATTCCACTCTAAATGACATGGCAACTTTCTTTCAAAAATACTGGCTTCAAAGTTCAGTCTGCGTTTAGCAATAGCACCCAATCATTTACAGCATTTAGCAGACGCCCTTATCCAGAGCAACTTAGATTTGATACAATCTTACAATCCAAGCAATTGTGGGTTAAGGGCCTTGGCTCAAGGAGCCAACAGTGGCAGCTTGGCAGAGGTGGGATTTGAACCCTGGACCTTTTGGTCCATAGTCCAGTACCTTAAACGCTAGGGTACCACAGTCCAATCAATGTCCGACTAAGGCCTTAACATTTACAGTGAAACTTCGGAATTCTAACACTTTTTACTCAAACAATTCAGACATCAAATTGTCAGAATTTTTTTTGTCCCCAAATTTGGAAAAAAACTCAAACTTTGAACATCAGCACCCAAACGGAACACTCAAAAGGTGCAATCATCCAACCCCAGTCAGTGGCAATAATGCACCAATACGGTATGCCAATCGCCATTGAACCCAAAAGAAGAAGAAACAGGGTGCAATCATAAGCATGGTATGTATAATATTTAATTATTTTATTATTATATTCTGTATATTATAATTAGTCTGTGGCAAGATTTTAGACACACCCTCAGTCTCAGTGCCGCTGTCCCTGTGAGAAGACATTCTGAAACTGTATTTGCCTCGATGGCTATAACGTTTCACTTAGTTCATGTCTTTTTTTTAATTTATTGTAAAATCATTGAATTCCTTTCCTTTATTCATGCATTTAATTACATAGAAATATTGGAGTAGAAAATAATAATTGGTGAGTGGGTGGGGTATGGGTCAGAAATGGATTAATCCTATTTATATTACTTCTTATGGTGAAATCTAATTCCGACTTAAAACAAATCTTAAACCAGTTAAAACTGAATTCTGAAGTTCCACTGTATAATAAATTATAATCTGGCTTTTAACTCCGAAAACTGTGTCGTAGACACAGCCAATCAAATCTTTGGATCCACACAAGACTAGGTGGGAGTTTAAGAGTGGAAGTCCTTTACTTGTGTGTTTGTATGTGTACCACCTTACCAGTTGTGTGCTCGCTTGTTGCTTAGCTGACGTTTGTACTAGAGACTGTTCTAATTGGTTGATGTGTTTAGAGACTTTTTTTGTGCAAGTTACTCATGTAGTTCTATGACTTTCCGCTACTTATTTGTAACACCTGTCTGCCCCCCCCCCCCCACTACCTGTATATTTTCTCTCACCTGTAAATACTGTATATAAACTGGTTCACATTCACACGTTGCTGATCTTCATAGTCGTGTCTATCATTTTTGGTTTGTGTCAAACAAAAGTATCAGTCATTTCAATCACTCATGTTTTCAGTGGTATCACTGCTGCATTTATGTATGGATAAATACCCATTTCAGATATATTAATAATTTACATTTTGATTGTCAGAGCAGAAAATGCTAACAATTTAGCAAGATTTCTCTAAGAAAACCAAAATGCCCGTAGGAAGTGCAGTAATAGCAAACATCTATTTGAAAATAATTGTATGTTGTTTAATTTAATCATTAATTTAACTGATTGATTAAATGTTTACCTATCCTGCATATATTTCTAAGCCCTGAAAAAGCATCATGTTTGTTTGGTTTTGAGTAAAATCATTTGTCCTTCCCAATCTGGCTTTTTGTGTGTGACTTTAGATCCAGTGTGGATATATTGTGTACAAGAGAAAAATAATTCATGTTATAATGGCTGCGTTGTGCCGCAAATACAGACATGCAACAGTGAATTCTAATGGTCATACCCTGTTATGCCTCTACACCCATGGCAAGACAGAAAACAGTAATTAAGCCTAACTGTGAAAATGTTAGCTTACAAAAAACACCATCAAATCTAAATTAGCCGTTTTGTCATTTCATTTTGATTTAAATCTGATATGTGTAACTATGAAGATAGTTACGTTGTACAATCTAAATCACTTCTAGGATTGGAGAACTGCAGTCCTAATGGTACATGTTTGGGAGCACATCTTTGCATCCCTATTTAGAAATCCCTGGTTTTATATAAAAATGCTAACTATACATGCTGACCCACTCACAACAGTGGTGCTGAAACGACAAGGCTGCAAAAGAATTTGACCCATCAGTGCTAATCATGCGAATATTTCATCACTATGTCATCTAGCCTGCTGTATACACCTGTCTGCCAGATCATTGTGTATTCCCCAGTGGCTGATACTCAGCATGGTGTGAGCCACTGTGAACATGAGGGTTGGTGATAGGGATGGAGGCAGACTTGCTATATTTTTGGATGATTTCCACAACATGGCAAGAGAGCCATTCTTGCGAGTTTTGTGAAGAAGAGGTAACCTAATCTATCCTTCGTTAGACTATCCAAATAACTAATCTTAGTACTGACTTAGTCAAACTCATATTATAATAAGAAACTTGAAATGTAATTTGGGATTAAAAAAAAAAAAAAAAAACATGCATCCAGCATTCCCGTAAACAGAAATAAGCTGAAATGCCTTAATGAGAGAGGGGCGGAAATTTGTGATCCACTTAACTATCAAGTTACACACAGCTGTGCTGCTCCTTTACTTTCAATTTGTTTACTGGTTTAAAAAAAAAAAAGCCTATAATTTCCTAAGCACTCAAGTGAATTACATTTACTTCAACTGAAGATGCATTCCATTTTTCAGTGTGAGATTTTGTTAAACTAGAGATGCACCAACATTTTTGCAATTGAAAAGTTTGACAGAAAATGGTACTTTCCAAAGAGAAAACAATCTTCCTCAAGAGAGAATTTTGACTGATTAAGAACAGAGGAACAAAGATTTAAACCATTTTTATATAAACATTTTAAATATACTACTCTATAAATGACATACTTTATTATAAAATAAGTTTTATATATATATATATATATATAGATAGATAGATAGATAGATAGATAGATAGAGAGAGAGAGAGAGAGAGAGAGAGAGAGAGAGAGAGAGAGAGAGAGAGAGAGAGAGAGAGAGCTTAATTTGTACTAAAGTATTTAATACTATAAATAGTAATTTATAGAATATTATACTTAAGATACGAAAAGCTCCATATAAACAAACGATTTCGTAGCATATCCTACATAAACTAATACTTAACCTTCAGTGTCTTTTTGTTATAAGTACGAAAATTGTATTCCAGGGTACAGTACACCATTTTTCTAAAGAACATCAACTTATAAATCTAAAATGAATATGAATGAATAACTTCACACAATCAATGCATCTACAGATGTTAAAATGGACTGATCAGCTTTTATATTGGCTACAGCACACAATGGAGAATAATTAACATTTAAACACTTCTCTGATAAAACTTTCTCAAATGTTATTCAAGCAGTGTGGAACACATTTACACCCCTTATCCTAGTGTGATTTTCAGCCAGACAGCCGGCCCACTGACCATCTGATGCTTTTCTGCTGTAATACCATCTTCTACATGGTTTCTACAAGGTTTCAGAACAAAACCCAGTGGCAGACCATGATCACTGAAACGCAGACCTGAGCCAATCTTTTCATCTGACAAACTCCGTGGAGTCCATCATTCCTTTGTTTCTTATTCAAATTTACTAAATCGATTACCAACAGTTAATACTGCATCTCTTGTCCAATACATATCATCCCTATGTAAAAGCAAAGCCACTGGCAGAGTCACATACATCTGGCGGAGGACAGGCCCTTAAGAGCAATCCCTGAGTAGTCAGTTTTAGAAACCACCCCTAATCCTGCAACTAACATCAACAGTTAGTGGATTATGACCAGGAATCTGAGACTGAAACACTGTACGTGGATGAACATTGTGGAAGAGGCCAATGGTGATCGTGTTTCAGTCTATCACAGTGAAACAGTAAAGCACATCTCAATAAATCCTTTCAATAGATTCAGTCAATAGTTACTGGAGCACATTAATAGTCATCCAGTGGCTCTTATTGAGGACATGGGCTACTGAGATTGTCCTCGATTGGCAGAAGTGGAGAAGTGACATCTTTAGATGAGCCCCCCAGCCACACACAAAACTGTGTTGAACCTTGTGTTTGTGGATTTCAGTTTGAAGAAAAAAAAAAAAATAGGGTTGCCAAATTGAATGAGAGAAAACTCCCCATTTGGATATTGAAACTGATTAGGAATCTGTACCATGAATGATGGTGAAATTGGCTGTGTAATCACATGTGCATTTTAATGCTTGACATTTTAATGAATATAGGAAAAAAACATGAAACATTCCAAATTTTTCAAATGTGGAATAAAACAGAACAAACATTCAAATTATTTTGATCCAAACTGACAGTGCTAGAGCGGATATAGATAAATCAGGTCACATTGGCTCTAGTTAAAAATAAATAACTAAAAGTACACGCCTTTCAACGGTCATCCAATCACTGTCCTTCTGCTGTAACAACCGAGGCCTTAAGACAACAACGAGCGAATTACAAGCCAACCCTTCTGCTACATCTGCTGACAAGTGACTCACAGTCTTGAAAGAATTAAACATGGTATCATTTTTCATTTCGTTTCATTTTTTCCTTTTTCAAACTGTGCATAGCTGTAAATTAACAAATAAAAATAAAGGCAATTAACCAAAATAGCCATGGACGTCTAAGAGTTCAATATATTGCATTAAGTACCTCGTATTCCATGCGTAATAATGCAAAACTTGCTTGTTATACACAAAAATAATAGTTAGCTTTAATTTAGTTAACATTTTAGTGAAGTAGCCTGTTTATTCAGAAGCAGTGCAACATTCCATAAATTCAGATTGCAGGAAACCAGACATGACTTCTAAGGCTTTGCTTAAAGTCAAAATCCATTTCTGCCATGTTATGTAATGCAGGCACATTTTTTGGACGAAACCGGGTTTAAAAATAACACTGCACCAGTGGATTTTAAGGATCATGGCCTTCGTTAGGCCACTCCACCCTGGTCAGCGCAGAGAAATTGTAGAAAATAACAACTGTGCACAAACAGGAAACAACTGGCTTACAACCAACAAATTAGAAACACAACAATGTTATAAAGCCCAAATTATAATAGCACTTCTGTTTATCTAAATCAGCTGGTTCTCCTTTTAATTTTGACTAATTATATGCAATCTCGGTAAATCTCTGCATGATGTACAGAATGTCCATGTTAAGACAAGAGTAATCCTGCTCATCTTAAACACGTCTTTAAAAGGATGTCAGTAGAGGTGTGTGCTGTTTAGCAATCATCCAATCAACATCAACTCACTTTAACAACCGAGGTCTTAAATTAGAATAAATTACAACAGGAAATAAAACCCCATAAAGAGCTGGTCACCTCAACAGCCAATCAGCTGTAGATCCATAAGCAGAGAGTTCAAGAGCAGAAGTCCGTCATTCATCTTTAAGTACAACTTACTGGTCGTGTGGTCACTTGTTCATTAGCTCATGTTCAGACTGCAGACAGTTACAACTCGGCTGATGGGTTTAGATACTTTTTGTGCAAGTTACTCAGGTTTGTGTATGACTTTCCACTACTTATTTGTAACAGGTAAATGGTGTTCATAAGTGTATGTTCCTGAACTTACATAATAAAGACACTACCTGTATATTCTCTTTGAAGTGTAACTATGTAAATTGGTTCCCATTCAGTCGCTGAGTCTTGGTTTCATCTGACTGATCTTCCGTGTTGTTCCTAATACTGTCTATGAATACATTTTTGGCTTTCAAACAATTGTATCAGGTTCATCATATTAATGTCTTAAATGTTATAGCTTTCCTCTACACAGGGTGGTAATAATACATTACTACATTTTCTATAACTTTCTTAACTACTTTAATTACCACAAATTAAAAATGCAGCGGCATTATGGACGCTGTGTAGATGGTAGTGTTCCACTCGTTTTATGTGACGTCTGACGCATTTACATATGTTTTGCATGCAGTTTTCTTATGAAAATTTATATACGTCATCTTCAAAGCATGCATCCATATAGCCTACCTTTAACAAAGTACACTATGAAGTTACATCCTGTACATGTTATTTTTAGATAATCAAATTAGCAGTGATAAAGTAACATTCTTTAAAAGGAAATTTTATACATACATACATACATACATACATACATACATACATATCATGACATACCTATATATAATATATATTAGAGATAGATTAGTTATATAGAGTTCGATGCTATAGACGAGGAATAAGGATGGGTAGAGGGAGGGGGGTGGTAGGTATATATACACGACAGACATGACAAAGAGAGAGGACAGAGAGAGAGAGACAGAGAGAGACATACAACAAAGAGGACAGAGAGAGAGAGAGGCGAGATAGAGGAGAGAGAGAGTAGATAGATAATGAGAGAGAGATATATATAGATAAAGAGATATATAGAGAGGGAGCGGAGAGAAGAGAGATAGATATAGACACCACACACACATATATACCACCACACAATGGCAGCACAGATAGGATATTATAGTATAGTTATATAGATATATAGCTAGATGATCTGTATATATATACACCACATAGAACACATACAATATACATACAACCACACACAACAACAAACACACACACACACACACACACATACCTACGTATAAAACCCCCCAGTCATATGAAAAAAGTTGGGGCACCCCTATTAATCTTAATCATTTTTATTCATAAATATTTGGGTGTTTGCAACAGCTATTTCAGTTTGATATATCTAATAACTGATGGACACAGTAATATTTCAGGATTGAAATGAGGTTTATTGTACTAACAGAAAATGTGCAATATGCATTAAACAAAAAATTTTACAGGTGCAAACGTATGGGTACCCTTATCATTTTCTTGATTTGAATACTCCCAACTACTTTTTACTGACTTACTGAAGCACAAAATTGGTTTGGTAACCTCATTGAGGTTTGAACTTCATAGCCAGGTGTATCCAATCATGAGAAAAGGTATTTAAGGTAGCCAATTGCAAGTTGTTCTCCTATTTGAATCTCCTCTGAAGAGTGGCATCATGGGCTCCTCAAAACAACTCTCAAATGATCTGAAAACAAAGATTGTTCAACATAGTTGTTCAGGGGAAGGATACAAAAAGTTGTCTCAGAGTTTAACCGTGGTTTCCACTGTGAGGAACATAGTAAGAAAATGGAAGACCACAGGGACAGTTCTTGTTAAGCCCAGAAGTGGCAGGCCAAGAAAAATATCAGAAAGGCAGAGAAGAAGAATGGTGAGAACAGTCAAGGACAATCCACAGACCACCTCCAAAGACCTGCAGCATCATCTTGCTGCAGATGGTGTCACTGTGCATCGGTCAACAATACAGCGCACTTTGCACAAGGAGAAGCTGTATGGAAGAGTGATGCGAAAGAAGCCGTTTCTGCAAGCACGCCACAAACAGAGTCGCCTGAGGTATGCAAAATCACATTTGGACAAGCCAGCTTCATTTTTGGAAGAAGGTCCTGTGGACTGATGAAACAAAGATTGAGTTGTTTGGTCATACAAAAAGCCGTTATGCATGGCGCCAAAAAAACACAGCATTCCAAGAAAACCACTTGCTACCCACTGTAAAATTTGGTTGAACTTTCCATCATGCTTTGAGGCTGTGTCACCAATGCCAGCACCAGGAATCTTGTTAAAGTTGAGGGTCGCATGGATTCCACTCACTATCAGCAGATTCTTGAGAATAATGTTCAAGAATCAGTGACGAAGTTGAAGTTACGCCGGGGATGGATATTTCATGCAGAGGAACAATTACAATGTTCTGGAATGGCCATCCCAGTCCCCAGACCTGAATATCATTGAACATCTGTGGGATGATTTGAAGCGGGCTGTCCGAGCTTCGTCACTGATTCTTGAACATTATTCTCAAGAATCTGCTGATACTGAGTGGAATCCATGGCGACCATCAAACTTAACTGAACTGGAATTGTTTTGTAAAGAGGAATGGTCAAAAATACCTTCATCCAAGATCCAGGAACTCATTAAAAGCTACAGGAAGCGACTAGAGGCTGTTATTTTTGCAAAAGGAGGATCTACTAAATATTAATGTCACTTTTCTGTTGAGGTGCCCATATTTTTGCACCTGTCAAATTTTGGTTTAATGCATATTGCACATTTTCTGTTAGTATAATAAACCTCATTTCAATCCTGAAATATTACTGTGTTCATCAGTTATTAGATATATCAAACTGAAATAGCTGTTGCAAACATCCAAATATTTATAAATAAAAATGATTAAGATTAAAAAGGGTGCCCAAACTTTTTCATATGACTGTACATACATACATACATTTATATAACACACACACACACACACACACACACACACACACACGATGGATCCATGTGTACAGAAACGTTTTGGGTTCTCTTACCTGTTTACCATCCACTTCAATGTCAGCAATGTAGTTCTCGAACACAGTGGGCACGTAGACCTCAGGAAACTGGTCTTTACTGAAGACAATGAGAAGACAAGTTTTGCCACATGCACCATCTCCCACTATCACCAACTTCTTACGGATAGCTGCCATTGCTGTAGAGGAAACAAATAATACAACTTTTACGATACTGATGAAATACTGTGCAAACCTCAGACTGTTCTGAAGAGTGCAAAACTAGAAAGTCGAAACATAATGAGGGAGTATTCAAGAATAACCTATTAATATCTAAAAGAGAGCAGACTCTGGGTTTGGCCTGGTTTGACAGCATGAACAGTTAACTGTAGAGCAATTTATAAAGTCATAAAATAAGTCAGAGAATACAGAGAATTGGGCTCATTTCTACACATTCTACAGAAGGAAAATAACAAGGATCAGACCAGTTTTGGTTCCCTGCCCTTTTCCTTTCATCTCTTCCTGCAGTGAGCACATGGAAAACAAGGACACGATGGCCTGGAAACATCTCAGCCAGAAGAGCACACAAACACACACCCTTAAAATAGGTCCAACGCATGCAGCCACTCAAACTCTGGAGTAATACAGTACATGCACTCAGAACGACCAAGTCACTTTCCGTTACCTTAGGAAAGCTGTGTGTGCTTACTCAGCCTTCCTACTGTTCACTTCAGCTGGAGGAGCAGGGTCACACAGAGTGTGTGCAAATTAGCGTTATCAAAGTCAACAAAAAGAAAAACCTAAACATACGTGTCAGTGCTATGAGGATTTTAGAGTTTGATTAAAATGCCTCAGACGGATCACAAGAACCATGCTACTGAAAACGAAATGCTGACATGGAATCCCAAGGTGGTTAAACAAACAGACGCTACTCTATTCACTAGACCAGCTCACATTTCCCTGACAGATCCAGTAACATTCCGATTTGGCAACACGGTAGCATGGCTGACGGAACGTAAGAGTTGGTGACTAAGAAAGTCCTCGGTTATATGGAACTAGTTTGGGGTTTAGACAGCACTGCACAAGCAGAAATGCAACAAACCAAACCAATTAAAGGGATTTGAAAGGCATTAATGATGCCATGACATCTTACCTAACCAAAGATATGCAACAAAATGGACAAGAGCAAGAACGCATTTTAGGAAAATTCCACACACAGTTGTAATCTTTCTACTACTGATGATTTTCGAACACAACAAAATGTAGACAAAATGCAGATGATCGATGTCCATTTTTCCCACTACTAGATTATGGGCCAAACCATATTTGATTTTGTTTATTATAGCCTTTTCCAAGAACTGAGGAAAAGCTGGTGCTGCACTATGGAAAATTTGTATCTGGCTTTGACGACACACTCACTGGCCACTTTATTAGGTACACCTGTTCCACTGCTCCTTAACACAAATATCTAATCACCTGGTAGAAACTCACAGCATTTAGGTAAGTAGACATAGTCAAGAAGACCTCCTCAAGTTCAAACTGAGCATCAGTATGATGAAGAAAGGTCATTTAAGTGATTTTGACAATGGCATGGTTGTTGGTGCTAGAGGTCTGAGTATTTCCGAAAGTGCTGCATCTACTGGAATGCACAGCCATTTCTAGGGTTTACAAAGAATAATCCAAAAAAAGAGGAAATATCCAGAGAGCAGCGCCAGATCGATTCAAGCTGATAGAAAGGCAATAGAAACTCAAATAATCACTCGTTATAATCGAGGTCCGCAGAAGAGTTTCTCCGAATGCACATGTCAAACCTTGAAGCAAATGGGCTACAGCAGCAGAAGACCAAACCAGGTGCCACACCTGCCAGCTAAGAACAAGTAATTGAGGCTACAATTCTGGACAACAGAAGGAAAACACTGACTGGTCGGATGAGTCTCGATTTCTGCTGCAACTTTTAGATTGCAAGGTCAGAATTTGGTGTAAACATCAAAGCATCCATCCTACATCGTATCAAAGGTTCAGACTGGTGCTGTAATGGTGTTTGGATATTTAGAGCCCCTTAAGTTAATATGACTCGCGCATTGCTTAAACTCCACAGCATACTCAATTTCAATTCACTCAATTTCACTGTTTTAACAGTCTATAACACTGTTTTCTCTCTATTCAGATCCGAGTATTGTTGTTTACCAAATCCATCCCTTTATGACCTGTGTAGGTTTTGAAGGCTAGTTTCTACAGGATAATGCACCATGTCACAAAGCTCAAATCATCACAAACTGGTTTCATGGGACTGTGGTAGCCTAGCAGTTAAGGTACTGGACTATGGACCAAAAGGTCCAGGGTTTAAATCCCACCTCTGCCAAGCTGCCATTGTTGGGTCCTTGAGCAAGGCCCTTAGCCCACAATTGCTTGGACTGAAAGACTGTATCAACTGTAAGTCGCTCTTGATAAGGGTGTCTGCTAAATGCTGTAAATGTTTCACTGTACTCAAATGGCCTCCACAGCCACCAGATCTCAATCCAGTACAGCGCCTTTGGGAAGTGGAGGAATGGGAGATTCGCATCATGGATGTAAAAACTGCATCAACTGTGTGTTGCTAACATGTCAATATAGACCAAATTCTCAAATGAATGTTTCCTGAACTTTGCTGAATCTGTGTCACGAAGAATTAAGGCAGCTCTGAGCGCAAAAGGGCGTCCAATACAGTATTAGTAATGTGTACCTAGTGAGTGGCCATCAAAGCGAAATCAATTAGCATCTATACTTCCCCCAACTCTTGCAATACAATTTATTTTCAATAGTAAACTCTGAAGCTGGTCACTGGTCAGCTTAAAATCACTGGATTTCCAATCCGGCTTTATTCAATTTTAGGTCATGGGAGACTGAGGTCTAACCAGAAGCACAAGGTGCAAGGCAGGAATCACTCTTGGACAGGCTGCTAATGCATTCTAACACATCCCGACTCAATACCAGGTCTCTGGAGCTTTGAGGTGACGGCGCCAACCACTGCGCCAATGCACTGCATACAAGACTAAAAAGGAGAGAACTTCAAGGAGAAGAGATCTGAAGTAGGTCAGAGCACTGTGTTCTTGGTTGTGGCGTCCCAGTTTCATTCACATATTCATCACTGTCACTCTCATAAGAGAAAGTCTTGAATTACACTCCCTCTTTTGACAACACCGCTGATTTTTTTTTTTTAGGTTTACTGCAGATTGGACACAGTCCATTTACAATTATCACAAGACAAACAAGAAAAAAGTGACTCATAAACCCCCTGGTCAGCCTTTCAGACTGACCTTGTTTTCTAATCCAGCAAGCAGACAAAACTCCAAAGGTCAGTTTGTTCATGCTTGAGTGTTCTAACTAGTGCTGGGTGGCAGGACCAAACATTTTTGTCACCTTTTTAAAAAAAAATAAAAATAAAAATAAAAATAAAAAAAACACAACCCAATTTGGTGGTTTCATGGTATAACACGTTTTTCATCAATTATATAATGAAGGCTTTGATCACTATAGGGTTTAAGTCACCCCACAAAATTAATATGTGATAAATATATTAATATATGAAGTAATCAGTGTGCATGAAACACTTGCCGAATGTAAACAATTCTATTTTCAAAACAGCAATGTAATAAAAACAGATGTGCCTTTTTTGGCTTTAGCATTGAATGTGAAAGTAGAGTCAGGTGTTTTCAGTCAAAGGGATGACAATCAGGTGTGAGTGGGCACCCTGTTTTATTTAAAGAACAGGGATCTATCAAAGTCTGCTCTGCACAACACATGTTTGTGGAAGTGTATCATGGCACAAACGAAGGAGATTTCTGAGGACCTCAGAAAAAGAGCTGTTGATGCTCATCAGACTGGAAAAGGTTACAAAACCATCTCTAAAGAGTTTGGATTCCACCAATCCACAGTCAGACAGATTGTGTACAAATGGAGGAAGTTCAAGACCATCGTTACCATCCCCAGGAGTGGTCGACCAACAAAGATCATTCCAAGAGCAAGGCATGTAATAGTTGATGAGGTCACAAAGGACGCCAGGGTAACTTCTAAGCAACTGAAGGCCTCTCTCACGTTGACTAATGTTAAATCTTCACTGCTCTCCAAAAAGATCATTGCTGCTCGTCTGCAGTTTGCTAAAGATCACGTGGACAAGCCAGAAGGCTATTGGAAGAATGTTTTGTGGACAGATGAGACCAAAATAGAACATTTTGGTTTAAAAGAAAAGCGTTATGTTTGGAGAAAGGAAAACACTGCATTTCAGCATAAGAACCTTATCCCATCTGTGAAACATGGTGGTGGTAGTATCATGGTTTGGGCCTGTTCTGCTGCATCTGGGCCAGGACGGCTTGCCATTGATGGAACAATGAATTCTGAATTATATGAGAGAATTCTAAAGGAAAATGTCAGGACATCTGTCCATGAACTGAATCTCAAGAGAAGGTGGGTCATGCAGCAAGACAACGACCCTAAGCACACAAGTCGTTCTACCAAAGAATGGTTAAAGACGAATCTGTTCATGTTTTGGAATGGCCAAGTCAAAGTCCTGACCTTAATCCAATCGAAATGCTGTGGAAGGACCTGAAGTGAGCAGTTAATGTGAGGAAACCCACCAACATCCCAGAGCTGAAGCTGTTCTGTACGGATGAATGGGTTAAAATTCCTCCAAGCTGATGTTAACTGGGTTCTCTTTATCTATTTTTAGGACTTGTGTGAAAATCTGATGGTGTAGGTCATTTTTATGCAGCAATATAGAAAATTCTAAAGGGTTGACAAACTTTCAAGCACCACTTTATGACTGGCCGATTCCGGCATATTTCAGAGTATTTTTTTTCTGTCCAAGAATTATAAATGACAGCATACAGATATATTTTTGTTCAATGTTTCTTTTAATGGAAACCTATTCACTGCTAAAGAAAGATAACAGAGGCAGCTGGCTTGTGTCTGGCTCTGCACTCTCTGGAGAGTTCTCTTTAGCTTTGACAAATTCCACATATTCGATGAGGTGACGCTGTTTTAAATGTCTTATTAAATTCGTTGTTCTGAGTGTTTTCAGAGTTGTTCCTCCATAGCTTACATTCATCATTCATACTGCAAACAGCACTCACTCACTGTGAAGAACTAGAATGCTTAAGACATGGCTGTAAGGGAAATAACACTGTATCACTGCAGAACTGTGGAATATAGGAAAAGACTTTAGTGTACCAAGTAGTAGCATTGAAGCACAACTGATATCTAACTTCCTCATCATCAGCATGCATCGGCACCAATCCGTCTCAAACTAACAGTTTAAAGATCAAACTCTGTTTAAAGCAAAAGTGAATTGTAAATTAATGTTAGTGAAAAAACAATTTGCTTTTCTTGTGTTGCTGTGTTTGTCCCACTGTTGATGTGGTGCATTCCACAAATGTGGCAAAAACACAGAATTGGTCAAGGCTGCTATCACTTAAAAAAAAAAATAAAAAAAAAATCTATAGCTGCATCGATACCGACAAAACCTATACGAGTACTGAAATTACTACATGTAATGTACAGGTGAAAGTTCATGAAGCATTTAGAATTTCCTGGATTTCTACATTAAATGCTCATAAAACGTTATCTTAAACACAGGCAGCACAGTAACCTCAGACCAATGTGTGCTCACAATTTTATTCTCATGCTGTACTTCTACTTACAATATTTTCTTCATCATTCTTCTTACGACAGACTCATTAACAGACGTTTTGCTGTCACACTTCTCAGTCTTCTCCAGATTTGCACACAATGCCCCTGGTGTAATCTTTGCAGGAATTGTTTGTGCCTTATCAGCTGAAGCAAACTGTTTGTCTATGATGAACTGGATGAAGACCAGATCACATAAGCTATGCAGAAATCCAGGTCATTCCCAAAGTTCACAAACCTTTCATGACTAAGAAAATATCAAGACTATAAATGGGACTTATCTAAATCCACAGTGCATTGGCCTTTTGACCCATCTTGTGTTAACTAGCAGGATCAGATCATGGCTCCTTTTCAAAACGCTCTAGTGTTTTTTCCTCCCTGGAGTCTAAAATCCAGTAATACAGAGCAGGAAGAAGGAATGCGCTCACTTCCTGTGCAGGACCCTCCCTTCCTGGATCCAGTCAAAGGTCTGAGAGCAAGGCACACACAGGGTCACACTGGTTTCTGAATAAAAACATGTCATAACAGATGTAGTGGCTAAACTCTCTCTATGGCAAGAACAGTAGCCAAACTTAAGCAGTTTAACCTTTGAACAAGCTTTGTGGAGCGATCAAGATAAAACTGACAAGTAACTGCTGGTTGAACTAAATGAAAAATGTGCATTTGAATGTTCAAAAATCTTATTCGAGTCTAATCACCTGCAATCTGTACCAGGAACAGTGGTGACACTGGTCACGTAATCACATACCATATATTCAACCACTCCTTCTTCCTAACAGGCTGGACTGAATATAGTAGTTCAAATATTAAATAGTAAAACTAAAAATCACTCAAACTGAAAATATCAGAAAATTTAAAAATATTAGCAAACTCAGTACAATTTCAAATTGGGACTGTAGTGGCTTAGGGGTTAAAGTGCAGGACTATAGACCAGAAGGTCCAGAGTTCCAATACAACCTCTGCCAAAAAGCCACAGTTGGGAACTTCAGCAACACCATTAATCCACAATTGCTTGGATTGTAAGACTATGAAATCACTCTGGACCAGGGCATCTACTAAATGACAAAAATGTAAATGTACTACCTAATAGGGGTGGATATTAGAAAGGACTTCATGATACTATACACATCATGATACACGGGTCACGGTACGATTATATCGCGATGCATATTGCGATATTCCACATATTTCCCCAAAAATATAAAAACAACTTAAATACAAGTTACAGTGTACAGTCTGAGTCTTAATACATCACATCAATAATTCAGCAGACAAACTGAGTCAAAACACTATACTGCGACATCTACAAGAGCAGAGATTGTACACTATTGATCTACTGATATGGGTTTTTAATGGCCGATGGCAATATTGAAATTTAGAGAGCAGGGTGAAATGTATATCACACGGCTGTATCACAATTTTTTGGAAAATCAGCCTCGTGAGCATAGATGTATGCTAATGCCAATTATTTGAAGACAGCATTAATCGGCTTAATTGGCCGGTGTAGCAGTAGTTTAAACAACATTCAAAATGTTTTTTTTCTCCCTTCAACCCCCCCCCCCCCCCCAAAAAAAACCAAACCATGTCCACACAGCAGAAGTTGCAACCCTTATAACCACAATTTCCACATTTTCAGTTGTTTGTGTGGAGATTGTGTGTAAACAGTCCCACCAATTCTATTTGTAGAGAATTCAGAAATACTGTGGTATAACAGTACAGCCAAACCTCTACGGCTACACACATAGCTGCTCCTGAAGTTAAAGCAGGAAGAAATTTAAAAAATAATTTAAATTGAAAAAAGGATGCCACTCATATGCAAATGTATACCCTGAGAACAAAAAGTTAGTCACCTTTGACTGAAACGTACCTAGCGTGTAATACCCTCCATGAATTCTGACAAGAATTTCCTCTAGACTGGGGAGTTTTACCAGTTTGGTAGACTCGTATGCTTTGATACACTTGCAAATTTAGCTACTTCCTCCACACTCTGGCCTTTGGCATGCTAAAATGCGATCGCTGCTTTTGCCAATGTGGCCATTTTCCACACATGAAATGAGACTTTCACTGGACTGTACCAATCTATGAATCCTGATACACAATCCCAGGTATTTATAGCCCGATCATCCTCATGCAACACCATCCGCAGGAGTTACTATCACCTTAAACATGCAAGGTGGCTTATTTTTTGTCTGGGGAAACATGTCATAAATGGGTTCTGTCAGCAATCAAATAGCTCAGTATTACCAAAGTAATAATTCCTCAAACCTTTAACACTCAGCGTTTACATGCTTGGCATTGTCAATGCCCTCTTTACTGCAGTCATATAGCTACTTTTTATGTGGACGACATTGTAGAAACCATTACACTGCAACCTAACTCGTCAAAGAGGATAAATGACAAATTTTTGATTGACAAAAGTTGATGTCAGGATGGGCTGGAGAGCAAAGACAAGACAAAGACAAACAGATAGCAAATGCACTCAAAAGCATGTGTCTTTGACTACACAAAGGATGTGACTAAGGAAATCCGATAAAAAGAATCAAAATGCTGACAAATAGAATTACTGACAGCACGATTCAGGGCTGGGATCGTGTGTGGGCGCGAAAAAGTCTGAGAAGGAATCTGTAGAGACAGCAGGAGATTGTCAAAACGTAGCATAAGAACAATTTTAATAGTAATACAATTAGAAGGTAATTGAAGTAGCCAGCTTACCATAAAAACAAGAGCAGTATAAACAATGGAGAGTCTTGCAGAATGTAGAAAGAAAAAAAAGAAACTACAAGCTGGAGTGTGTAAACAGCTAAGGCCTTGAGCTGATTCGCTACTAGCCGCCAGTCACTAAGGTCTCAAACATGGACACTGAAAATCCACCAAATGTGGCTTTCCCACAAACTGCTGTTTAAGCGGCATTCGTGAATCTGGCAGAGAGTTATTTGGGAAGGTCCAATTTACTAGAGATGGGTCTGATACGATCCTATATCGGTATCGGGTCCGATATTGACATCATTTACTCATCGGATATCGGACGGACAGGGCTTCATTCTGTAACGGAGTGAGCAAATAGTATTAGCTGTTGGTTTAACTCAAGTGTCGTCTTTTACTCTGAAAATGCTGAAAAGCAAGATAGCATACCTTAAACACAATTCCAACAATAATAATCATAATATTTACATAAAGAAACTTGTGCATTGGAATCGTATCAAAAAGGAAAATAGGCGGGAGATTTTTGCTCAAAACTCCAAATAAGAGCTCAGAAAAGAAGGACGTAGAGCAAGGACCCTCAATCAACTCTGGAAAATCAATGATTCTAATGTTGTTGCAGTGACTGCAGGACTC
>JAJAGP010000137.1:56447-225922 GCA_025084515.1 Ancistrus triradiatus
GATCTTTGTTTTCAAACAGTTATTGACCATGAAACACCCTGAATGAATTACTGAATGAAGTGAGCCAATTTAAATTGCATATCGTTTACTAAAGCTGTGCAAAACATCTCAATCATTTATTTGAAGGCTTTATTTGCACTGCAGTCAACAACGCTGAGCTGCAGCCTGTGCGGTCTATCACACAGAAAACTTGCACTTTTCAAAAACAACCACCACATGCAACCACTCCTGAAATATAGGCGAGTCAAATTTTAATACACAGTGGCACACAAGACTGCCGGCCCACAGAGATTACGTTTTATCTGAGCTTGATCGGATTTACTTCACTAGTCCGAGGAAGAGAAAATAAAATAATAGATACAACAGAGAAATCAGATGGTGTGAATCATGCTGAACTGCCAACACCAGGCTATATAGACCCATCCACAATTATCGGCAGCCCTCAAAGATGAGTCAAAAGGATTCTAAGGGATTCACATTCAAGTACATTAGTGAGATTATTAAAAAACAATCTCACAAATAAAACATCTAGATCTTTAATTTAGTCTGCAAAAAAAAACACTCAGCCAGAAATTTAGAACAAAACCATGTGACGCGCATTATCGCCACATTTCATTGGAAATGTATGTTTTTCCATTTATATATAAAACTATTTACGAAAGGTGATCAGCATATCTAGTTTCACTAGGTGTGCACGATATGTATAGTCTATGGTAGTTGTTTTAACAATGTGCAAACTCATTACCCAGTATGTCAACCACCTTGCAAGAAACAGTCAAACAGGCCTTGAGTTCATCTATTCACTGCATCATAAAGTCAGGTAGGATAGATCACTGCATACGTGCACTGAGTGCATGCAGCATGCTAGCACCACAAATCCAGCTAGCATTCTACGTAAAAGTGCATGACTGAAATTAAAAATGAGTGAACAAACTATGCTAGGAGACAAAACACAGACACCATCAGCCTTGCTGTCTACATAGTTGGAGTTGGTTTAGAAATTATGGAATTATCTTTATTTAACGTCATATCAGCTGCAGTGGCCATTTCACAAGCACAACGATATGTTGAAACTGGTCATACACACTCACAGTGGGCCAATTTAGTGTAATCAATTAACCTAGTGCATGTCTTTGGACTGTAGGAGGAAACTGGAGCACCCAGAGTAAACCCACACAGACACGGAGAGGACATTCCACTCAGGCAAGGTCAGATGGTGGTTTGGCTTTGAAAATGCGGATGTTGCTGTAAAAGGTGGCAATCTGCAAACTAAGTCGGAAATCAGTTAAGACAGCTCAATAAATAACTCATTTCACCATCTGCAAACTAACCACTGTGCAGAATATGAAGATTAAACCAGCCAAAGTAACAGCACAAAAACACACTCAGCAAACCTGACGCAAATCCTGCCACTAATTACTCCGCGAAAGATACGGCGTCAATTCAGGCGGTCGAGAGAGATGGGTTCACACAACTTCTGAATACTTTAGACCCACAATACACATTGCCAAAATATTGCCTAGCCTAATTATCATTATCGACAAAATCCCAGAAAATATTGAGAAATCATTATTATCATCACAGTAAGCTACAGTGATGGTAGACGTGGAGAGTAGAGTGAGGAAAGTGCAGATAACAGGCAGTAGTGCCAATAATAATGTTCCAGACGTGACAGAATTATGCTGACATCATCGAAAGTAGGTAAGGTGATTGGCGGGAAAAAAAACTTTAAAAAAAAAAAAAAAAAATCACAAGGATTTTGTGAGAAACCTCAATTGTTATTCTTAATACATGCAGCATATTGCTGATAAACAGACTACCAGGGTGGTGTATCCATCACTGTTTGTGTGTTTGATCGTCTATCTAAATCAAGAATGCATATACCAGTAGTTCATCTGCATTCCTGCATCTAACCCTGACTGCCTTTTTTTGTATGCGAGCATCTATGAATCTTACTCATGAACAAGGTAGACATTTCAACCTAATGACAGATTTGTTTTCATTCCCGGCTCAATTCAGAAACCTAGCATCTTTCAAATTTATGCCACAAATTAAACACGTTTGTTAGAAATGTAGCTACAATCCTAAGCAAAATCTGGGCAACCCTTCTCAAATTACTTATTTTCATGATTTTCTGTATAGAAATAAGGGAGCTCAACAAACTTAAGTGGCATTTCTTGATCCAGCTCTGAAACCTATTAAATTTATTTTTAGGACACGCAACAATAGATACTGTTACAAAGCAACACAACAAATGCTGTCACAAATCAGATTTTGTCAGTAATCCGATCAACGAGTGTACATGCACTTGTGTAAATGGGAAACCTCCAGGTTTACATGAATCGGGCAATAATAGGATTTCTACTTTGCAACCAGCCAATAATCTCACAGAAATATCTGACATAAACTTCAAACTTTAGTATTAAATAATCAAATTATTCATTTTCTCATTATATATATATATATATATATATATATATATATATATATATATATATATATATATATATATATATATATATATATATATACACACACATACACACACTGCATTTCAGGGTCTCCACAAAGTGTTCGATAGCCGTTTCACTGCCTTTAACTCCGGGGTTGCCTGATCCAGTGAGAAAAAAAACAGCTAAAGTCAATGGGAAAAGACAAATAAAGATAAAATTTAGAAATACTCAGACCTGGCAACCATGGGGAATGCCTGTGCACATGCCCAGTCTGTCAATTGGTCGACCCATCAATCAGGTTACTGGTATACATGCAATGAGTACTCCGATTACTAGGGTAAAAACCAACTCTCTTTATTGGATTTCTTAATCTGATCTTTAAATCAGAGTATGCTGTATACATGACCACTTAAATAATCAGATAACTGCAGAAAAATCCGACCATTATCGGATCATTAATTGCATGTATATGCACTTAATGTTTCCTCTAGGGTTTTGTCAGCAGCAGCCGCCAGCAGAACCCTCACCCCTCGGGGGGACATGTGAACGCAACAGGATACCAAATTTAGAACACACTACAAATGCAAATAAATACAAATAAACTACACTGCAAAACAAACATTTTAAAGAATTTACTTACACCAACATATGTACTTATGGCATCTATACCCACAAAGATGCACCCTGGCTTTGAGCTCTCAATTTTACCTGTTTGTTTTTTTTTGCTCCACTTATTATGCTTGGTAGTAACATTAGCTGAGGTAACTCGTCCTTAAGCATTTGTTTGTTTACAGAAAAGACTGTCTTTCTCTGTGTAAATTTTAAGTCACATGTGATCTACTGTGGCTTTCTGTGGTCTCAATTATGGCTTTAATTTAATGTAGTACTGGCAAAATGTGGCACGAGAATGAACTGAACAGTGCTCGAAATCTCTCCTCTCCATAAACTTCTGAAACAGCAGCAGCAATAATCTGTAGCAGAAACACTGGTAAGACTACAAAAAGCTAAGTCTTGACAGCAAATCAACAAGCCAGAGCCTTTTCTGGAGCAAGGAGTAAAAGTCCCCCATGAACAAGGCTCAAATGGGGAACCCATCCTCCATTGGGTAAAACTGGTACCCAGTTGCACAGTTTGTGTTAACCATTCCCTAGTCCATGACGCTGTTGGTTAAAAAATGTAATTAAAAGACCCAGCAGGTGTAGTGGCTTTCATATGAATTTCCCCTGCAAGGGTGCACTGTGTTTAAAACCCCAATAACATTACTGCACCTGATGTACTTCTATAATCGCACCCAAAAACATGTCAATGATGTTAATGTATTGAGAACAAGCTATCAACAGCCAAATAATTTTTGCTTGTCCTACAGCTGTCCCTTCCACTAAAGGAGGTATGAGCCAATTCTACATCCTACAAAGTGTACCTTTATGGTAGGTGAACCTCAAAATTCCCACTGCACGCAAGTATCATGTAGGTGTTCCTAAAGTGGCTGGTGAACGTACTGTTATGGCAACCAGTGTCTACAGCTTTGGGTGTAATAACAGCTTTAGACCTTACAGGAACGGATTAGAGAAAAAACAGTGTTCCGTGGATTTAAGTACAGCTATAACTACACACTGAAAGCAGAAGACAGGAAATATAGATACTGATTTGGTTTCCTAAAACTGATATCTGAAATTTCCCAAAAGACACAGTAAACAGTGGTCGGTGTGTCTGTGTAACCTTGTGCTGAGGAATTTAGGCCACGCCACCCTACAGGTAAGACTACAAATGCTGCTGCGTTCCAGAAAGACGACAGGAACCGGTTTTCGCTAACTCTGAGCTTCAACAATAAACAACGACATCCTTCCCATTCAACAAGTTCTCATATCAATGAAATTCGACTTCAAGTTTAAATGTATTAATAAATTATAGATTAAATACATCAAAAAAAATATTTGTTTAGTCATTCATCATTAATAACCGTTTTATATTGATATTGACCAAATCGGCCATGGAGCCTGACCCAGAATGACTTGGCATACACCCAGGACAGGGCATTACACGCATACCTGGGATGTTTTTTTGTAAACCAGTATATCCGCATGGACATGTTAACAAGATGCCAAAAAGCACATGGACCATAACTGGCGAATGGCTTTGGACCTTGCACCCTGGAGCTGTGTGGCACCAACACTACTTTCTGCCCTGTTGAGAACGGTGCCAAAGTTCATACAAGTATTCAATGTTAACTTTAACAATAACCTGTTGGGCATGTTCTCAAATTCAGGTTTGAACTGAACCACAGAATACCTCCTTATTAAAAGCATCAAATATTCATTAGCACTCCAACACGGTCATACCGAAAGAGGTGCGCCAGAGGCGCACGGCGCATGCGTGAAACTTCAGGTAGTCTCAAGTAGTTTACGGTCGTTTGTCATTTTCAGTAGTTACTGTAGTTGAAACTTTTGACCTGTCCGACCACAATGTAGCCTCGCCCGGCTGTGTTAACCCGTTAACCGGTCAAAACGAAACCTAAAGTGATAAGAAGAGTCAAATTTTGCGGTCGTCTTCATCAACTCGCTTCCCACACGGATAGTAAACGGGACGTGAGGAAGTCTCTCCCCGTCTTCAGGGTCTCAATAAGCCGCAAAGGTCTGCAACACTACCTCGAAAACAGGTGGTAGTTCGTTCAAACTTCTCACAACGCGGTGTCTTTTAATTTAAACGTCTCCTTTCAAACCAAACGTACAACCTTATGTGAGAAGCGCGCAGGTCATTAGAGCAAGTTGCTGTACAAACAAGACGCAGAACCAGAGCCACCACCTACTTTTCCCCTTGGCAAAGTGCGAGCTCGGGAAAAGCTTCGTCCACATTTACAGAAATCGAAAGAAATTACACGGCTTTCGCCGTCATAACGTTCCCATTCCTTACCTCGTTCCAAACTCACGTCTTAAATCGGAGTTGACTGTTTTTCCAGCGTTTCGCGGAGCTGAGCTTTGGCGCAGTGTGTGTGTAAATGTGAATCCAGCGCTGAAGGAACGGAGTCCTCACCCCTAGTCACGCCCACACATCCAAGCACACCCTCCCCGAGCTGCTCGCGCCCGGCTTCTATTGGCTTATGGGGCAGTGCCTCTGTTCGAATCGCTCAGAGCCCCGCCCCATTCTCTGGCTGCAACTCAATGACATCATTGGCAGTGGAATGGTAGCAGCGGATCCGGGGGATTTGTGAATGTGAGCCAAGCGCGGGCGAGAAGTTCCTACATGCGCTGTCCAATTATTCCCGATCTAAGCAGATTATATACGACGAGAGTAAATGGAGTACACATTTCATAGATGAAAAAAAACCACACTGATTTCCAGCAAGATCCTGGTGAGGGTCATGTACTGTCCGGATATATATCACAGGGTACCGCACACACATAATTCACATTCAGTCACACTCAGTTCGTAGCCAATCCACCTGCTGGCATGTTGTTGGAAGGAGGGTGGCGTACTCAGCGTAACACAGAGAGAATATTCCCAACGTATCTGTGGGGATCCTGACCATTAGAGAACAGAGTAATGGGGAACAAACTATGTAGATAAACAGATGGACTACAGTCTGTAATTGTAGAACTACAAAGTGCTTCTGCACAGTCGAGTCGCATTATTATGACCACCCTTTGTTTCTACACTCACTGTCCAGTATATCAACCATTGTTTACCATATAGGAGCACTTTGTAGTTCTACAACTACAGCCTGTAGTCCATTTGTTTCTCTACAACTTTGTTAGTCCACTTGACTCTGTTAGGACCACCTCAGATCAGGTATCATTTGTGTGGTGGATCATTCTCATTTACATTTACAGCATTTAGCAGACACCCTTATCCAGAGCGACTTACAATTGATACAATCTTACAATCCAAGCAACTTGGGTTAGGGTCTTGCTCAAGGACCCAACAGTGGTAGCTTGGCAGAGGTGGGATTTGAACCCTGGATCTTCTGATCCATAGTCCAGTACCGCTAGGCTAAGGTACACAGTCCCCATTCTCAGCACTGCAATGACACTAATGTGGTGGTGGTCTGTCAGTTTTTGATGATCTGGCATTGATTGGAGACAACAGTTTTTACACACTGTTCACTCACTGTCCACTTTATTACAGACATCAACATTATTTCTCCACCTTGTAGATGTAAAGTCAGAGACAGCAGCTCATCTGTTGTTGCACAGTTTGTGATAGTCATTCTCTAATCCTCCATAATCGAATCTATCTAATCCTGCTCACAGAACGCTCCCTGCAGGATGCTGCTGGCTGGTGGACTATTTTCAGTCCAGCAGTCACACTGAGGTGTTTAGAAACTCCAGCAGCACTGCTTTGCCTGATCAAATTGTACCAGCTGAACCCACACTAACACCACCACCACCACAACAGTGCCACTGCAGTGCTCAGAATGATCCACCACCTAAATAGTACCTGATATGTGCAGGTCCTGGGGGGGTCCTGACCATTAGAGAACAGAGTAAAGGGGATTGACAAAGTATGTAGAGAAACAGATGGAATACAGTCTGTAATTGTATAACTACAAAGTTCTCCTATATGGTAAATAGAGCTGATATCATGGACAGTGAGTGTAGAAACAAATGATGGTCATAATAATGTGACTTGACTGTATATATGGTAAGTGGAACTGATAAAATGGACAATGAGTGTAAAAACAAGACGGTTTAGATAAGCTGTGTACATTTAATCATTCAGCAGCTTATCCGTAGTGACTTATAACTGATACAATCTTACAATCCCAGACCAAAAAGAAATCACAAAGGGAAACATCTTCAAACACATAAACTGGAGCAGCAGATCGAATCTGGAACCCTAGATATGCATGGCACCAATACTACCTGCTGTCATGTTCAAAATAATGCCAGATATAATAAATAAATAAACAATAGTGACCAGGCATGGCCTGTGGGAATGTTGTGTTACATCCCTAAACCCATTCACAGCACATCCTAAACCACCAGATTTACATTTTTCAAGTGTCCAAGAATTAGAATATGTCGGCCAGCGTTAGCTGTGACTGAATGTTCCTTGAGCCTTGTGCTAATGGAAGCTTCACAATCACAAAGCCTTGGAATCTAGGTGCCACAAACCTGTGCCATCAACAGAGGGGCTGAACTGAATAACTTGTCCTTAAAGTGCTACCAGTAACTTCGTTAAAAGCACTATTTTATTATAGGTGTAGTTAGACACCTTAGCTTCTCTGTTTGTTTTGGTTATTGACCACAGCATGCTGTTATACAGGAGGCTGAATATTTTTGGTTGGACTATTCTATTGTCAAGCCAGCAGAGATAATTAAGTGTGTACCAACTTCAGTAATGCTGCTGTGTAGGAACCACTCCACTACCTCACTACAGTGTCAAAATGCCAGTGCTTTAATGAGAATGGACCACCACTCAATTAATACCTGCTCACCAGTGGTTTTATTATTCTTGCATTACGAAGAGTACAAATAATTGATAAACTTACAGTGGGGCAAAAAAGTATTTAGTCAGTCAATGATTGTGAAAGTTCTTCTAGTTAGAAAGGTCTGTAATTTTCATCATAGGTACACTTCAACTATGAGAGACACAATCAGAAAAGAAAATCCAGGAAATCACATGGTAGGATTAAAAAATGTTTTAAATGTAAATAATGTTGGAAAAAAAATATTTGGTCACCAACAAACAAACAAGATTTCTGGCTCTCACAGACCTGTAACTTCTTCTTTAAGAAGCTCTTCTGTCCTCCACTTGTTACCTGTATTAATGGCACCTGTTTGACCTCATTATCTGTATAAAAGACACCTGTCCACAGCCGCCTGAGGGCTTGAGTGAAAAATTTGTAAGAAAATGGAAGACATACAAGACCATTGATAATCTTCCTCGATCTGGGGCTGCACGCAAGATCTCATGCCGTGGGGTCAAAATGATCATGAGAACAGTGAGCAAAAATCCCAGAACTACACGGAGGGACCTGATGAATGACCTGCAGAGAGCTGGGACCAGAGTAACAAAGGCTACCATCAGTGACACACTACGCCGAGAGGGACTCTGCAGTGCCAGGTGTGTCCCCCTGCTTAAGCCAGTACATGTCCAGGCCCATCTGAAGTTGGCCAGAGAGCATATGGATGATGCAGAAAAGGATTGGGAGAATATCATGTTTTCAGATGAAACCAAAATATAACTTTTTGTAAAAAAAACTCAACTTGTTGTGTTTGGAGGAAAAAGAATGCTGAGTTGCATTCCAAGAACACCATACCTACTGTGAAGGATGGGGGTGGAAACATCATGCTTCGGGGCTGTTTTTCTGCAGAGGGGACAGGACGACTGATCCGTGTTGAGGGAAGAATGAATGGGGCCATGTATTGTGAGATTTTAAGCCAAAACCTCCTTCCATCTGTGAGAGCATTGAAGATGGTACGTGGCTGGGTCTTCCAGCAGGACAATGATCCCAAACACACCGCTCGGGCAACAAAGGAGTGTCTCCTTAAAAAGCATTTCAAGGTCCTGCAGTGGCCTAGCCAGTCTCTAGACCTCAACCCCATAGAAAATTTGTGGAGGGAGTCGAAAGTCCGTGTTGCCCAGTGAGAGCCCCAAAACATCACTGCTCTAGAGGAGAACTGCATAAAGGAATGGGCCAAAATACCAGCTACAGTGTGTGCAAACCTGGTGAAGACTTACAGGAAATGTTTGACCTCTGTCATTGCCAACAAAGGTTATGTTACAAAGTATTGAGTTGAACTTTTGTTATTGACCAAATTCTTATTTTCCACCATAGTTTACAATTAAATTCTTTAAAAATCATACAATGTGATTTCCTTCTTTTTTTTCTTACTCATTTTGTCTCTCATAGTTGAAGTGTAAATATGATGAAAATTACAGACCTCTCTCATCTTTCTAAGTAGGAGAACTTGCACAATCAGTGGCTGACTAAATACTTTTTTGCCCCACTGTATATAAATAAGGGATTCTGTTGGCTCTGTTAGGCTGTGGGGGAATTTTATAGTCACTGTTTCAACCCACTTGTACCATTACAAAAAAGGATTACTGCAAATAAATACCAAGATTTCATCGAGCACAATAGCGATCACACTATGCATACTGTGATCGAGCCCACCTTTTCAAGCATACCTGAGCACGGTTCAGCATGCTATGCCCAGGCATGGTATCACACTAATCACACTAACCACACTTTGGGGGTCAAACCTGCTCGGGCTTGGTATGGCTGTACTGGCTGTGCCACGAAACCCACAGAACCCAAAATTATTCTCAAGGGTCAAGCAGGCTGTCATGGGGCACCCATATTCTGTGTCACATGACTGCAAATCCACAACCCATTCCCCTAGTTGGGGCCTGTAATTCGGGGTCGCCCCCAGTGAACTGGAACCCCATTAACTGCTTCCTCTTTCCTGCAAGCTCTATACCTTCAGTCTCTTTCTGGTCCCTTCTCTGCACCCTTGGGGGCTGTGCCCATGTTGGGTGCTCCAACGCCTATTCTAGGACTCTTCTCTTGGCGGTGGATGAAGGACAGAGGGAGCAGGTCTCAGGTTTGTGGTCACATGATGTAGACCAGAGTTTGCTCTTGTCACACAGGTGTTCTGAGTCGATTCTGAGGCTCTACCATGCAAGTTCAAGTCCAGTCTCCAGTCTCTAGCATATGAGTCCATGTGAAGTCCGAGTCATGGAACACATTCTGAGTCTCAAGGGTGCATGCTGTGTTGAGTATCAAGTCTCTAGTGTGTGAGTAATAGATGAGAGTGTGAATCTCTAGCCTGAGAGTCTGAGTCAAGTCTTGAGTCTTCAGTAAAGAAGTTGGTTTAGTCTCAATATTAATGGCTTATGCAGTGGTGCTTGAAGGTTTGTGAATCCTTTAAAATTTTCTATATTTCTGCATTAGTATGACCTAACACATCAACAGATTTTCACACAAATCCTAAAAGTAGATAAAGAGAACCCAGTTAAACAAATGAGACAAAAATATTAGACTTGGTCATTTATTTATTGAGGAAAATGATCCAATATTACATATTAGTGAGTGGCAAAAGTATGTGAATCTCTAGGATTAGAAATTCATTTGAAGGTGAAATTAAAGTCAAGTATTTTCAGTCAATGGGATAATAATCAGGTGTGAGTGGGCACCCTGTTTTACACAAAGGACAGGGATGTTTCAAAGTCTGCACTTCACAACACATGTTTGTAGAAGTGTATCATGGCGCAAACAAAAGAGGTTTCCGAGGACCTCAGAAAAAGATCTGTTGATGCTCATCAGGCTGGAAAAGGTTACAAAACCACCTCTAAAGAGTTTGGACTCCACCAATCCACAGTCAAATGGATTGTGTACAGATGGAAGAAATTCAAGACCATTGTTACCTTCCCCAGGAGTGGTCGAACCAACAAAGATCACTCCAAGAGCAAGGCGTGTAATAGTTGGCGAGGTCACAAAGGACCCAGGGTAACTTCTAAGCAACTGAAGACCTCTCTCACAATGGCTAATGTTAATGTTCATGAGTCCACCATCAGAAGAACACTGAACAACAATGGTGTGCATGACAGTGTTGCAAGGAGAAAGCCGCTGTTCTCCAAAAAGAACATTGCTGCTTGTCTGCAGTTTGATAAAGATCATGTGGAAGAATGTTTTGTGGATGGATGAGACCAAAATAGAACTTTTTGGTTTAAAAGAAAAGCGTTATGTTTGGAGAAAGGAAAACACTGCATTCCAGCATAAGAACATTATCCCATCTGTGAAACATGGTGGTGTTAGTATCATGGTTTAGGCCTGTTTTGCTGCATCTGGGCCAGGACAGCTTGCCATCATTGATGGAACAATGAATTCTGAATTATATCAGAGAATTCTAAAGGAAAATGTCAGCACATCTCACCATGAACTCAATCTCAAGAGAAGGTGGGTCATGCAGCAAGACAATGACCCTAAGCACACAAGTCGTTCTACCAAAGAATGATTAAAGAAGAATAAAGTCAATGTTTTGGAATGGCCAAGTCAAAGTCCTGACCTTAATCCAATCAAAATGTTGTGGTAATTGCAGTTATTGCTGCACAGGGGGGTCACACCAGATACTGAAAGCAAAAGTTCACATACTTTTGCCACCAACTAATATGTAATATTGGATCATTTTCTTCAATAAATAAATGACAAAGTATAATATTTTTGTCTCATTTGTTTAACTGGGTTCTCTTTATCTACTTTTAGGACTTGAATCTGATGATGTTTTAGGTCATATTTATGCAGAAATAAAGAAAATTCTAAAGGGTTCACAAACTTTCAAGCACCACTGTATGTCTTTGTACAAAAGTTACCTCCTACTAAAACTCTTAGATGTTACACGGCTTCAGCAACAAGCCTTTCATTATAGGAAAATGTTCAATCTAAATGACAGAGCTGAAGAGGGGTTGGGTCTCCCCTATCACATGGCACCAAACAGTTTACAACCAAATTACACCAAGTGGACACATGTGGATGGTCCACTAGCACCCTCCAGCATCATCAAAACAATTTCAGTCAACTACAATTAAGGGAATATAATTTTAAGGCTTTGTCACCATTTCTCTAAATCAGACATTTATATTTATGTAATTTAGCAGATGCCCTTATCCAGAGCGACATAGGTTAAGGATTGCTCATGGACAACAGTGGCAGCTTGGCAGAAGTGGGATTTAAACCGAAGACCTTCTGGTCCATAGTCCAGTACCTTAAACGCTAGGTCATCACAGTCCCTAGTGATCCCAGATACTAATGACTCCCTGATGATCCCATCTTTAAAAGACACATTCTGCTTACAGTATGGCATCCTAGCTCTGTAGTGGTTACATCTAAGTAAACCTATAACTACAGTTTTAGTTGTGATTCACAAGCCTGTCCTAGAACTTGAGTTTGTGAAGCAGATTAGGTAAAAAAAAATCAATGACCAAAGCTGAGTAAGTAAGCTTGCATAATCCAAAATCCTTCTGTGAACTGCAGAATGTTCCTTCTATAAACACAAAAGCCCACACATATATGTAACAAAAATGCTTTATGAACACACTCAAGATTCAAGCATTCATACTTTGAAAACCCGTCAGCAGTTGTATTTAAGCACTGAATGAATACAGAATTGTTTCATATGCAGAGTTATAGCTGGATGCAGACACTATTATTCACTCAAGCCCTCAGGCGGCTGCTCTCATATAACAAATAGGATTTTTTCAGCAGAGTAGCACTGGCCTAAAACAGTCCAGGCAGAAAAAGGAATGAATATATATTAAGGAGACTGAGAACTACTTAAGAATATGTTTAAATTCACATTATTCTGCCTTTCTATCATTTACTTTGACTGTGCAGTTGCCATAGTGATAAGGACTGGTTAAAGGTAATGGATGACTATACACTGCATACATACAGACGTGTGGTACGCTTAGCTGCCTGGTGTGGTAAATGGGAGAAGCACATGGCTATGGTTCTAGTATTGGTACACTCCATATTTTCACAATTGATACTTAATACTTCACTCAATATTTTCCATTATTTTATGCATTATATGAGAGGAGTCTTTCTCACCTTTACATTGGTATAAAAATACTGAGAAAAAGCTCTGCTTACAAATGAACTTGGATTTCCAAGTTGATTATTTATAAAATACACTCTGATTCCTATAACGAAGCCAGTCTGAATTAATAAGATACACACATTATAAACATCCATATTGATTACAGGTAAGCGTTGTTTAACAACCATCCGATCAATGGCCGCTCACTTTATTGGCCGAAATTATAATTTTTGTTTTTCAAAGACACTCTACAGCGCTGCCCAATGTATGATTTTATATAGTATACAGTACCATACTGAACTATAACGACCATGTTTTACTTTATAATTATTACAGATTCATGTGTTAATTGCTTATTTTTAAACAGCATATTTGGCAGCATATTATCATTCTTTTGTTGCATTCTAGTGCAGTGCGTTTTGCTTCTTCTGCCCAGCTGGTCACCTCAATAGCCAAATGAATGCTGCGGATCCATGAGCAGAGGCAGGAGTTAAAGAGCAAGAGTCCAGCATTCACTGGAAAGCTCATTACCTTACCAGTTGAGCCTGTTAGCTCACGTTTGGACTAGGGACTGTACTGACTTGGTTGATCTGTTTAGAGACTTTTTTGTAGACGTTACTCATGTTTGTGTGTATAACTTTCCACTACTAATTTGTAACAAGCTGTAAATAGCATTCACAAGTGTATATGTCTGTCATGTTTTACATAGTACTCCTTTGTTTGTTCTCCCAGTACCTGTATATTCTTTCTCACCTGTAAATACATAATATGGTTCATATTCACTCGTTGAGTTGCTGTTTCATGTGGCTGATCTTCCATGTTGTTCATAATACTGTCTATCAATGCAGTTTTGGCTTTCATCAGCCAAATTTATCAGTCGTCTCAATCGCTCATCAATCACTCGTGTTTTCAGCGGTATTTCTGACACATTTACGTATCATTTTCACGCAGTTTTTTGTTATAATACCCTTTATATTTACGTCACAGTAGCATAAAAATACTATATAACTATGGAATTGTTTGGTCTACGTCCCTTTTGCTCAGCATCTTCTTTCACCGAATGTAACGCAACGTTAAACTGAGCATACTTTTAATAATTCATAGTCTTGGCTAGAAAAAAATTTGAAAACATGTATTAAATAACTGGTAGAATGCTGAATAAAGTACTATGGTGAGGAAAAAATCTAACCATGCTAAATCACAATTCTCTCATCAAATTTGATTTGTCCCAGCATACCCTACCCATCTGCAAGGAACAAGGGACACAGGCCAGTAAGTGCCTCCATACAATTTGCACCCACTGACCCCTTTTTCAGCTTGCAGTATCCATCACCAAAGTTTTTTGTTTTGGGGATCATTGCCTTGTTGTATTATATTGCATATTTTAAGCTTCAGGTGATATACCACTAGCTGTAAATTTTTTTTTATATTTTTCAGTGTTGTTCAAAAGTCTCCATACAACCCCAAATTTACATTTACATTTACAGCATTTAGCAGACGCCCTTATCCAGAGCGACTTACAATTGGTACAATCTTACAATCCAAGCAATTATAGGTTAAGGGTCTTGCTCAAGGACCCAACAGTGGCAGCTTGGCAGAGGTGGGATTTGAACCCTGGACCTTCTGGTCTAGAATCCAGTACCTTAACCGCTAGGCCACCACAGCCACCCCCCAATCCCACAATCCCACATCCCAAATTGTGATGCTTTCTAAGGCTTGGTTGGGGTGAAGGCTTCATGGTTTGTTTGATGTACCATGTATTTTCCCTTCAAATGTTTCTTGCAGTTTTATTTATTTGTCCCAGCTGTGTTATCGGAAATAATATATACAGTATATGAGTAGATAAACCATGCATCTCCATGTTGATGCCACCACATTCATTCTTGGGAGTTACAGTGGTGCTTGAAAGTTTGTGAACCGTTTGGAATTTTCAATATTTCTGAAAAAATTAGATCTAAAACATCATCAGATTTTCACACAAGTCCTAAAAGTAGATAAAGATCTATTGGTTCGATCTGCTCCTCCACCATGAGATGCCGCCAGAGCTGCCACAGACAAAACATAGAATGCACACAGAACAACACACACAAGGAAATAACGGTGTGATAGAAGCTCTCCACAGGGCACACCCCTTAACATATTATACGTTTTAACCATTGTCCAACTAGTAAATCATTTCAGTTACCAACATATAATAAAAAGCATATAAAAGTTACAGTACAGTTACAGTATAACAGTCTTGTTTACAGTTTAACAAGGTAGTATGAGAAGAATTGTTTCAAATGTTTCACCATGAATTTAGTAGTAGAAAGTTAAGAGAGAGACAAAAGGAGCACTATATACAAACGTGTATTGTTTTCTATGTACAGCTTTTTGTGTGGTAATGGAAACAGTCTGTACAGTATTACATTTACTATATATCCAATATACCTTATACAAGCACATCATGTTTTTCAGTTCTTATGACTGGTGAGACCAGCCTTGTTGTATGGGTTAGAGACAGTAACACTGACAAAGAGACAGGAAGCAGAGCTGGAGGTGGCAGAACTTAAGATGTTGAGGTTCTCTTTAGGAGTGTCTAGGGTGAACTGGATTAGGAATGAGATCATCAGAGGGACAGCACAGGTTGGAAAATTGGGAGACAAAATTTGAAAGGGAAGACTGAGATGGTTTGGACATGTGCAGAGGAGGGATAGTGGATATATTGGTAGGAGGATGTTGGAGATGGAGCTGGCAGGCAAGAGACGGAGAGGAAGACCAAAGAGGAGGTATTTGGTTGTGGTAAATGAAGATATGCAGGGAGTTGGGGTGAGAGTAGAAGACGTGGAGGACAGGGTGAGGTGGAAACGTTTAACTCGCTGTGGTGACCCCTGATAAAGGGAGAAGCCGTAAGAAGAAGAAGAAAATGACTGGTGATCCACATGTACAGTGGTGCTTGAAAGTTTGTGAACCCTTTAGAATTTTCTATATTTCTACATAAATATGACCTAAAACATCATCAGATTTTCGCACAAGTCCTAAAAGTAGATTAAGAGAACCCAGTTAAGTTATGTGCCCTAGTTAGCTGAAATGGTCCCATATTCACTAATCCCTACAATTCTTCATACTACATAGAATGGTCAGAATGGTGGCACAAGCGGGTAGTGCAGTCGCTACATAGTTCCTGTAATCCTGGTTCAATCCCGCCCTCAAACGATGCCTATGTGCATGTCTTCACTATAGTGGTGCTTGAAAGTTTGTGAACCCCTTAGGATTTTCTATATTTCTGCATAAATATGACCTAAAACATCATCCGATTTTCACACAAGTCCTAAAAGTAGATAAAGAGAACCAAGTTATACAAATGAGACAAAAATATTATACTTGGTCATTTATTTATTGAAGAAAATGATCCAATACTACACATTAGTGAGTGACAAATGTATGTGAACTTTTGTTTTCAGTATCTGGTGTGTCCCCCCTGTGCAACAATAACTGCAGCTAAACTTTTCCTGTAACTGTTGACCAGTCCTGCACACCGACTTGGAGGAATTTTAGCCCATTCCTCCCTACAGAACAGCTTCAACTTTGGATGTGGGTGGGTTTCCTCACATTAACTGCTCGCTTCAGGCCCTTCCACAACATTTGGATTGGATTAAGGTCAGGACTTTGAATTTGGCCATTCCAAAACATTAACTTTATCCTACTTTAACTATTCTTTGGTAGAATAACTTGTGTGCTTATATATATATATATGATACTACCACCATGATACTACCACCACCATGTTTCACAGATGGGATAAGGTTCTTATGCTGGAATGCAGTGTTTTCCTTTCTCCAAACATAACGCTTTGTTTTTAAACCAAAAAGTTCTTTTTTTGTCTCATCTGTCCACATTCTTCCAATAGCCTTCTGGCTTGTCCACATGATCTTTAGCAAACTGCAGACAAGCAGCAATGTTCTTTTTGGAGAGCAGTGGCTTTCTCCTTGCAACCCTGCCATGCACACCATTTGTTGTTCAGTGTTCTTCTGATGGTGGACTCATGAACATTAACATTAGCCAATGTCAGAGAGGCCTTCAGTTGCTTAGAAATTACCCTGGGGTCCATTCTGACCTCGACAACTATTACATGTCTTGCTCTTTTTCTTTGTTGGTCGACCACTCCTGGGGAGGGTAACAATGGCCTTGAATTTCCTCCATTTGTACACAATCTGTCTGACTGTGGATTGGTGGAGTCCAAACTCTTTAGAGATGGTTTTGTAACCTTTTTCAGCTTGATGAGGTCCTCAGAAATCTCCTTTGTTCGTACCATGATACACTTCCACAAACGTGCTGTGAAGAGCAGACTTTGATAGATTGCTGTTCTTTAAATAAAACAGGGTGCCCACTCACACCTGATTGTTGTCCCATTGATTGAAAACACCTGACTCTAATTTCACCTTCAAATTAACTGTTAGGATCCATGCCCTGCCCTGTTATTAGCCCCGGTTCCAACTCTTCCCCGTGACTCCATACCTGATCTAGTTTGCTTCATTGTTGAAGTTTCCCTGTCATTAAGTACTGTTTTTGAACGCACCGCACCGGTCAACCTGAGTTCCGCAGTCTCTGTCTCAGTTGACTCGGTCCTCAAGACGTCTGTGCCACCTAGCTTAGTTTTTGGGCACTCCCCGTCCCTCGGCCCCTTGTTTCAGCTCTCTGCCACTGTACCTGATCCCGCTTATGCCAAGTTTAAGGGCCACGAAGCCGTTAGCTCTGTGACTAGACCGCCAGGATGGATATCCGAGCGCATTCGTCTCGTATCCAAGCTTGTCGCGTTGCCTCGCCCTGTAGCTGTGCCGGGTAGTGGTGTGTCCGTAGTCACAGGGTCTCCTGGGATCGTGGCTGGGCATGTTGCACTGACCACTGCCCCTGTGCCAGCGCCGAGGTCGTCAGTTCCTGTGCTTGCACCGAGGTCATCAGCTCCTGTGCCTGTGCCGAGGTCGTCAGCCCACTGCACCGGCAAGCCAAAGTAAGACGTCCCGGGGGCCTTCAAGCCAAGAGAGGCCGTCCCGGGGGCCGTCAAGCCAAGAGAGGCCGTCCTGGGGACCGTCCAGTCCAGTCCAGTTCCAGAGGGGCCCCCCCAGAGGCTGTCAGCTCCAGAGGGGCCTCCCCAGAGGTGCCGGTTTCCAGAGGGGTCTTCCCAGAGGTCCCAGTTTCCAGAGGGGCCTTCCCAGAGTTCCCGGTTTCCAGGGGGTCTTCCCAGAGGTCCCGGTTTCCAGGGGGCCTGCTCAGAGGTCCCGGTTTCCAGGGGGGCCTCTCCAGAGGTACCGTGATCCAGGGGGGCATGTCTAGTGGTCCTGTGTTCCAGGGGGCCTGTCCAGAGGCCCCATGTTCCAGGGGGTCCTGTCCAGAGGCCCGCAGTTTCGGTGGTTCCTGTGCTCCGGTGGGGCCTGTCCAGAGGCCCGCGCATCCAGAGGGGCCATCCAGAGGACCCCTTCACAGGTGGTCTACGTTTGCCGTCAAGTCTGCCCCCAGGAACCCTGAGAGACCCTCCTTGCCATCGGTCGGACCCTTCGCCCTGAGAGGAAACCTCCGGACCTATGCATGCACACCTGGGGGGGGGGGGCAAGGGGGAGGTTTGGGAGTCCGAGGATCGACTCCTTGGGGGGGGGGGTACTGTTAGGATCCATGCCCTGCCCCCAGTTTTCTGTTTTGTTTTGCGGCGATTGTGGCCGGGGACTACCCCCCCTCAATTCGCCGTGGAATTCAAGATGGCCACGCCCTGATAAACGCCGGCTGAATCGCGTTGGCGTCGGACGTTTTTATTGGTTATATTTTGGTTAACTGCTGCTGGGCGTGGCTGGGGAGTTTGTATATAAGTTCTTTGTTTCCCCAGTCGCATCGTGGAAGCATTACATCACATTCAGTGAACATTATGGCTGCGGTTTTTTCGTTTCATGCCAAGCCTTGCTCTTCGTCTAAGCTAAGCTAAGCTAAGCTAAGCTACACTAGCACTACGCACTTCAAGACACGTCACGCCACGCCACGCCAAGCCGGTGGGATTATTGTTTTGTGGGCATCATTTTTCTGGGAACTATTGTTTTGTTGCAGCCGCTCCTGGGACTTACATTCTTGCGTTGGGGACTCAAGCCCAGAACCATTAGCCTAGCCGCGGCTAACGGTTGTGTTTTGTTTGCTTTTGGCTCCCACGTCTGATTTTCCTTTAGCTGTGTTTTTTCTTAGTTCAGTGTATAGCTTAGTTTTTCGGCTCCTATCCCAGGTTTTTGTTCCTGTCCTATATTCTGAGTTTGCCTGTGTTTATAGCCAAGCTTAGTTATTATTGTTTGTACCTATTTATTTTTTGTGGACAATAAAGATGTTTTATTATTGTCCGACTGGGACCTGCGACCTCGTCTGCCTCTGTTCTCGGACCCGTGACATTAACAGCTTATCCTAAAGGTTCACATACTTTTGCCATTCACTAATATGTAATACTGGATCATTTTCCTCAATAAATAAATGACTAAGTATAATATTTTTGTCTCATTTGTTTAATTGGGTTCTCTTTATCTGCTTTTAGGACTTGTGTAAATATCTGATGATTTTTTAGGTCATATTTATGCAGAAATAAAGACAATTCTAAAGGGTTCACAAACTTTCAAGCACCACTGTATATAGGCCACCTAGTGTAATTTTTTGTTAGTTCATGACACATTTGTATCTCTTATAATAAAGCTCTCACTGGTCTTAATCATGGCCTGGACCTTTGATTAGGTGCCTGAATGGTAACAAAGAGATAATGAAACACCAGAAAGAAGTGCAATGGGTAAGAACAGTGGCAGGTCAGGTGACGGTGAGATAACACTCCAGATGACATGCTTATCAGTGCTGTAGCTTTCATTTATAATCAGATGGATTACAGGTGTGAAAGCCATCGCAGCACAGCATAATGTTGGTAATATAAAGAAAGTACCACTTCATGGACTTTCATGTCCATCAGGGACACTGATTTCTCTAGCAGCGGTTTCAGTTCCTCTCCTGGTTAACAGGGCGCTGATGTATGTGTTCCCTGAATGGAACGGCAGGTTATCACAAGGAGTTGATCCTCCATCGGGCTTTCACTCCCTCAGACACAACCAACTGTGCCTGCATGTGACACCTCAAAGGCATTGCTGGAACTCCAACCCCCTGTCCATGTGGTGCTGGTGCTAGTCCAGCAAAACACTGTCTCATCTGAACAATCATTACAATTTACTAGTGTTAATAATCTCGTTCTTGTAATGAAGACTTCTAGACTTTCGATTCATTCTAGCCTCCGATGCATCAGCAGGGTCAATGAAGCAGTAACCACAACATGAAATTTGCTCGTAATGCAGATCTTTATTAACAGCCAGAATCACGGACACATTATTGTTCTGACAAAGACTACTTGATAGTTAGTGTTACTGGTATACCGACAAACACAAGCCAACACCCAGCTCTACCCACTCTCACACATAGCTGGCCAGCTCACGGCAGGTGTAGCAGTAAGTTACAGCAAATACATAGAACACACACACACACACACATACACACACACACACACACACACACACAATGAACTTGTTTAAGATAACAGGACGAACTCACATAAAACAGACCATAGACACATGTATACGCAAAATACAGAGAGCATCGAGAAGCCCATTTCCATGCTGGGATCGAAAACAACCACAGGGGGAGTCAACAACGCTAGAATATTTTATATAGCATTTATCTGATTCCCTTATCCACAGTGACATAAAGAATTAAACAGAGCCATTTAAGGTTAAGGGTCTTGCTTAAGGGTCCAACAATGGTAGCTGGGAAGTGTTAGAATTTGAATTTACAGCTTTCAGATTAGTAGTCCAGAGCCTTTGTCACTAAGGAACAGTTGAATGACTTGATAGAGGTGAGGAGGTTTGGTTCTAAAACTGTTCTTTGCCAGAAGTGAAGAGAAACTTGTCTTTTTTTCTGTTTGCCTAAAGCTTTCGTGTGATGAATATTTGATAGTCCTCATAGCGGCAGTCTGAGTAAACAGGCTGATAATATGTCTGTGTCTCACCATATCTGATGGGGTAGTGTTGCCATGTGTGATGTTTTTTCTTGGACTAAGCTACAGTGTCCCATAGCACAGGTTGCACTGAACATCTCAGTGACTCTTAACATTTCCACTCAGCAAGTCAGTTCATCAATTTCTGGCCAGTCATCCTAATACAAAGCCCATAAATGGGTTGCCAACTTTCATGGAGAACTTGGCTTGCTTGCACAGAACCCTGACCTTAACTCCATCAGATACCCTTGAGATGATGGACTGCCAGCTGGGAGTCAGGATTTATCGTCCAACTTCAGTGCCCAAACTCAGAGTTATGTTCCAAATCTTGTGGAAAGCCTTATCAGAACAGAAAAGATTGTTGTGGCAGCAAAGGGGGACAAACAGCATAAGAATACCCATGCTTTTGAATGTTATTTTTTGAGTGTCCACAAATGTTTGGCAATAAAGTGTATAGCCTCACCGGTATCTGTTTTCCACTGTTTACCAGTGATTTTAGCCACTGTGCCTACATCACCTAAACGCACTCACAGTTTGGTAGACAGTGACATCTAGAGGCCTGTACTACACTCTATCTGTTGTTTGTTAATTTCATGAGCCTACATCTGTAAACTAATTCATTAAGAGAGGGGTCAGCAATTTTTAGGCTGTGGACAGGTGTCTTTTATACAGATAACGAGGTCAAACAGGTGCCATTAATACAGGTAATGAGTGGAGGACAGAAGAGCTTCTTAAAAAGGTAGTTACAGGTCTGTGAGAGCCAGAAATCTTGCTTGTTTGTGGGTGACCAAATACTTATTTTCCACCATGATTTATAATAAATTCTTTAAAAATTCTACAATATGATTTCCTGGATTTTTTTCCCCTCATTTTGTCTCTCATAGTTGAAGTGTACCTATGATGAAAATTACAAACCTCACTCATATTTCTAGGAAGGAGAACTTACACAATCAGTGGCTGACTAAATACTTTTTTGCCCCACTGTATATATGTTCACAGTCCTACTAAAGCACATGGATGACAGAGAGACAAGAGATGAATATAGTGTGGAAGGAAAATGGTGTGAATCAGACTATAATTGATCTGACACTTACGTAAAAAACAGTTTCACAGAATCAAAGCTAAAGTTAAAGCTAAAGTGTTAACCTGCTTTGTAGAAGGTGTTGTGTTTTAGAGTTTAAATAACACAGAGACATGTGTTTCCTTCTTAGATCATACAGCAGTTATACATTCATTGTCTTGAGAATATGACTTCTTCTGCAGAAATGTCACATGTTGGTATAATTTTTTGCCTTTTCTTGCAGTCTGAACTTGTTACTAAAACTAGCAGAACAGCATTAGCAGGACATTTTGAGCCTGAGTGGTAGCACTGGGAGCATATCATGTTTGTCATGCACCTGCTGCCTGTAGCACCTATAATCTACTTTTTCCTGTACCAGGTTTATATTAGCATGTTAGAAGAGCAGTTCATGTCCCCAGTTTTTATTATAACTATAATTTATTTTATTAACATCATCTGAAGAGCAGGCACCTTTTCAAGACAGCTAATGAAGTGCTGCTCCATTCCCTTACACAGCGGGGGACAAATGATTATTGCATAGTTACTACATATTCTATAATGAAGCTTTTCTTTATAGTGAGTGTTGTTCCATGCTTTTGGTTTTAGGGAGATTTTAATGATGGAATGAAACTATTGTGAGTTCATAGAGGAGTTTTTGAAGATGTATTGATAGTAAATGACTAAAACTCACAGGGAAAAAAACTCACAGTTTGGTCTCAGCACATATAAATGAAGCAAGGTAGTGGGAAAATACATTGCAGCTTCAAATTACTCTAACACTTAGCCATTTTTCTTTTATAAGAATGCATTATGGCTTTGAGGACAAACAGAATTGTTTCTGGGTAGAATATAAGTGTAATTAAAACTATGTCTACTGTTCAAACAATGTTGCACCATATGCTTATGTGCTTTGCTCCAAATTCTGATTAGTCTATCAGCCTTATTTTCACATACATGAGGTTGCACATAGCAACACCAACTGATGTCTGAAATACTGAGCTGTCTGATTAATAACCTTTGCATTTAATCTCCGGATAAAATTCCATACACAAAAGCTGGCTCGTTGTCTGTGATTACTGCTTGTCAATGGTGTATAGTGGCTGTAATTCATGATGACTTTTACTTTTCTGTCACTACAATGGATACCCTCACTTCAATACCTTTCCAAGTCCCTCAAATTACAAACAGATGAGACATAGCTGCGCATCCTGACATGCAACCTGGTTACCATAGTTATAAAAAACAAGGCTATCTGAGTGCACTTCCAGAACCAGTGCTTAATCTGTGCGAGATCCTGCCGGATCTGGCAAGGTCTGGTACCTCTCATAGTGATGTGCATGCGTTCTGCCACTTTTATGTTGATCCAGCACCTCCATGTTTTTATATATAAAAGGCATGATATTAAGTAATATTAATAAACACATTTTAAATAAATGATACTTATATGTGTGTAACTATTTCCCAAGAATAGATACAGATACAGTGGTACTTGAAAGTTTGTGAACCCTTTAGAATTTTCTATATTTCTGCATAAATATGACCTAAAACATCATCAGATTTTCAGTCATGTCCTATAAGTAGATAAAGAGAATCCAGTTAAGTTAAATGAGTATGTGAACCTCTAGGATTAGCAGTTAATTTGAAGGTGAAATTAGAGTCAGGTGTTTTCAGTCAATGGGATGACTGGGCACACTGTTTTATTAAAAGAACAGGGATCTGTCAAAGTCCGCCCTTCACAACACATGTTTGTGGAAGTGTATCATGGCACAATCAAAGTATATTTCTGAGGAGTTGTTGATGTTCATCAGGCTGGAAAAGTTACAAAGCCATCTCTAAAAAGTTTGGACTCCACCAATCCACAGTCAGACAGATTGTGTACAAATGGAGGAAATTCAAGACCATTGTTACCCTCCCCAGGAGTGGTCGACCAACAAAAATCACTCCAAGAGCAATGCGCTTAATAGTTGGCGAGGTTACAAAGGACCCCAGGGTAACTTTTAAGCAACTGAAGGTTTCTCTCATATTGGCTAATGTTAATGTTCATGAGTCCACCATCAGAAGAACACTGAAGAACAATGGCCCAATCATGGTTTGGGCCTGTTTTGCTGCATCTGGGCCAGGATGGCTTGCCATCATTGATGGAACAATGAACAATAAATTCTGAATTATATCAGAGAATTATAAAGGAAAATGTCAGGACATCTGTCCATGAACTGTATCTCAAGAGAAGGTGGGTCATGCAGCAAGACATCGACCCTAGGCACACAAGTCATTCTACCAAATAATGGTTAAAGAAGAATAAAGTTCATGTTTTGGAATGGGCAAGTCAAAGTCCTGACTTTATTCCAATCGAAATGTTGTGGAACGACCTGAAGCGAGCAGCTAATGTGAGGAAACCCACCAACATCCCAGAGTTGAAGCTGTTCTGTATGAGCTGAAATTCCTCCAAGCCGGTGTGCAGGACTGATCAACAGTTACAGGAAACGTTTAGTTGCAGTTATTGCTGCACAGGGGGGTCACACCAGATACTGAAAGCAAAGGTTCACATACTTTGGCCACTCACTGATATGTAATATTAGATCATTTTCCTCAATAAATAAATGACCAAGTATAATATTTCTGTGTCATTTGTTTAACTGGGTTCTCTTTAGCTACTTTTAGGGCTTGTGTGAAAATCTGATGATGTTTTAGGTCATATTTATGCAGAAATATATAAAATTCTAAATTCACAAACTTTCAGGCACCACTGTATTCTATTTTGAAGGCTACTGTATTAGATAGAGAGTGGCACAGTGGCTCGGTGGGTAGCACGGTTGCCTCACAGCGAGAAGGTCCTGGGCTCAATCCCCAGGTGGTGCATCTGAGCCCTTTTGTGTGGAGTCTACATGTCCTCCCGTGTTCCACGTGGCTTTATTTCAGGCACTCCGGTTTCCTCCCACAGTCCAAAGACATGTGTATTAAGTTAACTGGTGTCTCTAAAAGTCCCCCTAGTGTGTGAGTGTATGCACCCTGTGATGAATTTGTGTCCTGTCTAGGTTGTTCCTGCCCTGCGCCCTATGCCAATGGCTAGGCACCAGCTCTCCCGTGACCCTGATCAGGATTAAACAGGTAAGGAAGTGAATGAATGGGTTAATGGATGTATTAGGTGGAGCACTTAGAGCACTGTTGTGTCTATAGGTTCCGGGACGTTTTCACTCCCTGGCCAATTGCCAGATCACTCCATGCTCGATGTTCCCTTATCTCATGTTTTACAAATTAAGCACTGGCCAGGACATTAGCAGCAATTTTTTCAGGATTCAGTTCTGTCCACTTTTACTGTTACTGCAGAAGTAAAACATCCTTGAACATTAACACTGATTTATGGGTAGTACACTCAAGATGGGAGTTTCTTCAGGAGATTCTGCTAGTGTTTCAGGTAATTTTGTGGATGATGGTCACACAGGGATATTTTAAACGAGTAAAAGATTCATCATACTGTACAAAATATCAGCTAGGTCTACCCAAACAAACCAAATTATTGGCTTTTGAGTCAGTTCATTAACTGATTAAACTATCTAATTATCTTCTAAATGCTGTGTTTTTGCTCTCCATTTTTGCTTACCATAGCATAACATATTCACTGTAAAATGCTTTACTAAATCACGAGTTACTAATGAGATACCCTGAAGCTAATTGGTGCTTGTTAGCTGAATCACTGGTTGGGTAATAAAGTACTGGGTTTCAAGACAGTCTGAACAGTGTTTTTACTTGCTTTATCTGAGTAAATTCTGAAGGAGCAGAAGAGGAAGTTTAATATTGGAACGTTTGTATAGAGTAACAATTAAAGGGGATCAGTCACACTTGACAATTTTTCAATAGTTTTGGGGAAAAATTTATTATTTTTCATCAAACCATTTATGAAAAACCCTGAGAAATCTGGACCAATGATATCACTCGGTCTGTACTAAGCAGGGTAAGGCCTGAACTATATTCCCCAGACCGCTTTATTTACTGATAAAACACTGATTCTTTTGCTCTCTGAGTCAAAGAACCTTCTCTGCCTTCTTTATACAAGCACAGTGATGTTATTGATCCAATATATGAAAATATACTTTCTACTATTACAGTAGTATTTATTTTATGAACATATGGCAGACTGGACGTGGTTGTTAGCAGTTTGTAAACTTATGTTTTACTCTCATATAAATCGTATATATATCTCTGCAGATTTTAATTGACAGGATTAGTGACACTTCACTTGCTACTTTTAAGCTGTATCCAAGGACATAAATTTAATTTAGATGTTGGGGAAGGCAATAAACAGTAAATGTTCTCAAGAGCAGCTCCTGAGGGAGACGAGAAAGGTGCTACCAAAGCTACTTAAATGTATATATAGTCTATATATGGGCATAGTTGTCCTAACTACATTAATTGTGGCGTGATCTCATCTAAGAGAATATTAATCGATAAGATATTAGGGGTCACGCTTGGGCCGCTAGTGGCCGGCTTCGACCCCAATATCGTGGCATGAGCATGTATAGCACAATCGCGCATGTGTCAGCTCTATTTTACATGTAAGTGGCGACATCTGTTGGTGGGCCTATTTAAGCACATCTTTGGGTTCACACAGGCGTCGCACCGTCGCTCTGTGTCAGCCACGCTGTCTCTTTGCCGTGCTGCACCAGCCTTCACATGGCACCATCGCCTTTTTTGCTGCTCATGGTTTTGTTAGGGAAAGTGGTGTAGCTGGCGTTTTGTAGACCATCAGCAATTGTACAGATCAAGAGGTCTGGAGGTAATATAGCTAGGGCTTAGGCGCTAGCAAAGGGTCAGTGTCCTATTTTTGTCTTTGGGGCCCCCGTCTCTGGCCTCTCCGTCGCCCGTTGCGGCTTCTCGGCTCACTCCGGCGGTGAGCCCCCGCGTTCTCCCTCGCCGCTTCAGCCCTTTTGGGCTTGTTCAGTTCCCCCCTCTACTCTTCTCAAGTTATGAGAAGCGCTGCATGGCGTTCTTCCTGCCTTGCTTCTCTTATTGCGTCTGAATCACGCTGCCAGGTTATTCCCTTTATTTTTTGTCAGATTCTGTGATTTGCTTTGCTCCGTGTCAGGAAGAGCGTTCTCAGTTGTGCTCCTTCTGACGCTTACGTCATCGCTCTCTCCCTCTCTCCCCTCGACTGAGCAGCGTGTTTGGTGAATGTGCAGCCTGAGTGAGAGAGCGCTCGCTCGCTCCATTGATTCGGAGCGTTCGTTCTTCCTTTTTAGTGGTTTAATATACCGCAGCGCGTTCTAGCGTGTTAGGGATTTGTTTCCCTTTTCCCTTTGTATTATGCCCTTTACTAACCTATTGCCCTGCGTTTGAGTCCGTCCCGGTATGGCTCTTTCATTTTCCTAGTCTGGTGTGGCTTTCGTGGCTCCATGGCTATTGCTGTTAAGCCTGTGTACCACCAATGCCACAGTTCAGAGTTTAGTCCCCAGCTATGCTGACTCGGGTTAGATATTCAATTGCATTTACCTCTTTTGGTTAACTAATTCCATCTGGAGCTAACTGCATTTGGGTCCTAAATAAATATATTTTATTTTTATGGTTCGTCAGCCTTCCAATATGGCGAACCGTAACATAAGATGGTTTCAGTATGAATTTTCACTGTAATCATTAAATATGAAGTCATTAAACATGTGCTGCTGGTCTAACCTCAGAGTCTGCTACATTAGCTTTACAAGAACTTATTTTGAGGTTTAAGTAGAACTATTAAAGCAAAAGAAAAACTTCATTGAACAGCCAAAATATTTCTTCAATATTTACTTATTGTAGTCATCTTTAAAAACAAAGCTATAGACAATTATGACATCAAATGTAGGGCAACTTAAATATGCACATTTTTCCTGGGGCTTTTCCTAGGAAGGGGGGTCTCCCCTACTACCTGGGATTTCTGCCCATAGCTGTATTAATTCCACTCTTATCCAATGCTGCACCAAAGCAATATTAAAATTTAAGCAACTCTTCTAACATATATTTGATTAAAAAAAAGTGATTGTGTGGGGGCACCAATGGACTGCTTGCATACAACAGACCCAGTCCACACATCTCAAGGAACTCTGGAAACTTTGAAGGTGGATGCCCCTGGTGAGATGGAAAAATGAACGCAGACAATGAGACCACAGAGATAACCCGAGGGCTAATCACAAGTCATGGATCATACCAGAAAGAAGACAGTATAAACACATACACAGACTCCTGCTATTTTTATGCATCTGTTATGATGTAATTTATGACGTTAATTATATATCATGTACCAAGTCAGCTTCAGCTCCACATCAACTGATATGGATATCCATGGCACTGGATAGACTAATCTAGTTGCTGTGCCCACCCGTAGTTATTTGAATACTTGTAAAATTTTCTTATTGGATTGATTCTGTCTTGACCCCAGCTATGAGTCTCATTCTGAAACAGAAACCATTGTGTTTTTATGCAGCTAGCCAATAGTGCTGCTTATTGTTACATTAAATTATGACATGGCATTTCTGAGAAGCTTATAAGGTCAGGCTTAGAAGTAGGCTCATAAATGGTTTTATAAAAATGTCCAGGTTAACCGCTACAGCTGCTGCAAGCTGGTTGGATGTTGTATTTCATCTTTGTTCCAAATGAATATTCAACGCCTTTCCCCTGTGAATAAAATTTTCAATGAATAAGCAATAAGCATCAGTAAGCATATTAAAGAAAACATAAGATATTGCCAACTACTAGAATAGTGGGGAGATACAAAATGATATAAGCCATCCAATGTAAATAATAAGGTCCAGTGATCCCTTTGCATGGCCATATAGTACTGGGCAAAAGTCTTAGGCCATCATTAAGTTTGTTGTTTTAGCAATGGTATAATGACTAATACAACCCCAAATCAGAAAAAGTTGGGACAGTATGGAAAATCCATATAAAAACAGTGTTTCTTACATTTACTTTGACTTTTATTGCATTGCAGACAGTATGAAGTTGAAGTATTTCATGTTTTGTCTGGTCTGGACATGGTTAACATGAGGCTTCCTTTTTACACAGTAAAGTTTTAAGTGGCATTTGTGAATACTCCATACTGTAGTGCTTGATAAAGGTTTGCCAAAGTATTTTGTCTCTCATAGTTGAAGTGTACCTATGATGAAAATTACAGACCTCTCTCATCTTTCTAAATAGGAGAACTTCCAAAATCAGTGGCTGACGAAATACTTTTTTGCCCCACTGTAAATACATATATATTTACAGTGGGGCAAAAAAGTATATATATATATATATATATATATATTTCTAGCAAATAACTTCAGAATCTCTCTCTCTCTCTCTCTCTCTCTCTCTCTCTTTCTAGAGGCATTAGCCACACACTCACCTACTCATAAAGAGTGCTCATCTATCTTTTAGTGGAGATCACCCCTGGCAGGACTACCCAGGCTGTGCAACCACACCACACTGTTACACCTGGCAGATGTTCATCAAGCCCATGCACAGAACAGCATAAGAGCCCTTGTCAGTGCTGGCCATGTCACTGTGAGCTTTGGATGTTAACAATAACGAGATTGTGAGCAAGTGAGTCAGCAACTTCTTACTCTGAGCAGACACTACAATATTATTGTTTAAAATAAAACACTGTGAAAAGTATTTCAACTACTATGTGAGTTTGGTAATATCCAGTCAACATCCATCTCAGTCAATGTCCTATTTCACAGAACATAATGTGGATGTTAAATGATGCACACCACTACAGTTGGGCTTGAAAGTTTGTGAACCTTTTAGAATTTTCTATTTTTCTGCATCAGATTTTCACACAAGTCCTAAAAGTAGATAAAGAGAACCCAGATAAACAAATGACACAAAAATATTATACTTGGTCATTTATTTATTGAGGAAAATTACATATTAGTGAGCAGCAAAAGTATGTGAACCTTTGCTCTCAGTATCTGGTCTGAACCCCTGTGCAGCAATAACTGCAACTAAAAGTTTCCTGTAACTGTTGATCAGTCCTGCACACCGGCTTGGAGGAATTTTAGCCCATTCCTCCGTACAGAACAGCTTCAACTCTGGGATGTTGGTAGGTTTCCTCACATTATCTGCTCACTTCAGGTCCTTCCACAACATTTCGATTGGATTAACGTCAGGACTTTGACTTGGCCATTCCAAAACATAAATTTTATTGTTTTTTAACCATTCTTTGGTAGAACGACTTGTGTGCTTAGGGTCATTGTCTTGCTGCATGACACACCTTCTGTTGAGATTCAGTTCGTGGACAGATGTAATGACATTTTCCTTTAAAATTCTCTGAGATAATTCAGAATTCATTGTTCCATCAATGATGGCAAGCCGTCCTGGCCCAGATGCAGCAAAACAGGCCCAAAACATGATACTTCCACTACCATGTTTCACAGATGGGATAAGGTTCTTATGCTGGAATGCAGTGTTTTCCTTTCTCCAAACGTAATGCTTTTCTTTTCAACCAAAAAGTTCTATTTTGGTCTCATCCGTCCACAAAACATTCTTTCAATAGCCTTCTGACTTGTCCAGTGATCTTTAGCAAACTGGAGACGAGCAGCAATGTTCTTTTTGGAAAGCAGTGGCTTTCTCCTTGCAACCCTGCCATGCACACCATTGTTGTTCAGTGTTCTTCTGAGGTGGACTCATGAACATTATCATTAGCCAATGTGTGAGAGGCCTTCAGTTGCTTAGAAGTTACCCTTGGGTCCTTTGTGATCTTTCCAGCTATTACATGCCTTGCTCTTGGAGTGGTCTTTGTTGGTCGACCTCTCCTGGGGAGGGTAACAATGGTCTTGAATTTCCTCCATTTGTACACAATCTGTCTGACTGTGGATTGGTGGAGTCCAAACTCTTTAGAGATGTTTTTAACCTTTTCCAGCCTGATGAACATCAACAATTCTTTTTCTGAGGTCCTAAAAAATCTCCTTCGTTTGTGCCATGATGCACTTCTACAAACGTGTTGTGAAGAGCAGCTTTGATAGATCCCTGTTCTAGAAATAAAACAGGATGCCGACTCACACCTGATTATAATACCATTGATTGAAAACACCTGACTCTAATTTCACCTTCAAATGAACTGCTAATCCTAGAGGTTCACACACTTTTGCTACTCACTAATTTGTAATATTGGATCATTTTCCTCAATAAATAAATGACCAAGTATAATATTTTTGTCTCATTTGTTTAACTGGGTTCTCTTTATCTACTTTTAGGAGTTGTGTGAAAATCTGATGATGTTTTAGGTCATACTAATGCAGAAATATAGAAAATTCTGAAGGGTTCACAAACTTTCAAGCACCACTGTATACTGTATATACTATATACTACATATTATACAGCAAAGCTGTATATGATGCTGTAGTGGTTCAGGTGTTAAATAAATAGCCAAGGTACGGTACATTGATTTAATATTAACATTGACCACCAGATTTTGATTTTCTTTTACTGTACCATTTAAGATGGGTAAAATCATTTCACTGTAGAGCTGCCAGAAGCATATTGATTTGCTCTTATCCTCCTTACTGCATGTTTTTTTGTTCGCGCTGTCTCTCTATCTTTCACACAAACATATATGGAATTAGAAACTGTCTTTATGTGACATCGCAATATATTTACTGTTGTATTTACCACACAAGCATTTAAAGTGGTACCTAGGTACTCATCATTAATCCGTTCCAGAAGGTTTCTTGACAACCGAAAATGATGAGCACTGAGCAAATGTTTTCCTTAAGGAATTATTTAAATTGAATTAATCTGTTCCAGACCCCCAGAAAATCCACATTGTGTAAGGCTTTAAATGCGTTAATAAATTGTATTGCACAGGTGCTCTTTGATTGACGATGGGGACGTGTTCTAACAAATCCATCGTAAGTTAAATATATGATGAACTGAGGCATTCAACAAATGTTTGGTTGAGCATCTATACTGAGCATCTGTTCTGTAAAAGCACTTACTGGTAAACTCAAGGCGCTAGAATAGCTGCTAATGCTAACTACAGCTTGTTTGTGTCTTCTGGAGCATAAAGCTCCTGTTTCCCTTTTGGTTGACAGTCAATACAACCATTTTTAGAACCCAGGAGACTTATTTTCACTATGCATACAGTACTGTAGATGTAAAAATAAAGAGATCTTTACTGAGCAACAGGTATGAATCTGAACCACTGAATCACTGTGTACTGCATCGTGAATCAAGTTTTAACTGAAACGAGTCACACGACTTGACAAATTTTGCTGGTCAAATTGCATTGAGAACCAAATTCGATGAGTTCCGGGGTGTTCGAGAACCAAGGTACCACTGTATTTCAGAACAGAGCAAGGAACTGACTGAGAAGCATGCATAAGCTGTGAGAAACAAGTGCATTTAACTCTGTTGGCTGTGTTGCATAGATGCAGGACCTTTTTCCTTTCCCTTGTTTATCTGGCACATACCTGTATTATGTCTTAAAGGTCATGTTTTTCTTACTTTGATATGAAAACACAGCTCCGGAACTCTGGTTCCTGGACTCTGGAATGACTTTTAATTACAAGCTGATATTTTCCCTAATCATGAAGGAGAGGGAAATTAGCCTGTAGCCCACAATAACATCCCCATCTGCTTCCACTGGCACAGAGAAATGCTCTAGTGTCTACTAGAACATGGTGTTCAGTGGTTACCTGGGTTGCACTGGGCCGACACTTTCAGAAAGTAATTAAGTGAATTACTAGCCAATTCAATTAATTAAAGAGATGAAATACCTATAATAGAACTGAAGCTGAATGCTGAAGTAGTGCTTGCACACCCACTTGATATTAGGGACCGACAGCTTAAATAACAAGCCGCCTGAATATGTACAGTTAATGGATGTGTGGTACTATCTCTGTTACGTCTGATACCTCAGCTAGAAACTACCTTTTATTATGGAAACAATAATAAGGATGCTGAACACAACATGAAGTTTTGAGGAAGTATCCAAAAGTTAAAATCACTGTATGCCTTAAAAACAATGCTAACATTGCTATTAATGAATACAATCTAGTAAGCAAGAAAAGACTATATAAGAGCAAAATAAGTGCCAGGGCAAGGATATAAGCCAATCAGCCTGCTAGCCAGACACACACACACGCACACGCACACACACACACACACACACACACACACACACACACACACACACACACACAGAGCCACTGCCAAAAAAATGAACAGGTTTATAATTAGTAGAGATCAGTATTAGTGCACAGGAATTATAATTTTGAAGTCACAGATGTTGTTTTGCCATCTAATATGTTCCTATCAGTGTGAAGCTTTTAAATACCTTAACAACATCTTTAAATCATACAACTAGGACATCCAATTTGGTGCTTTGCAGTGGCAAGTCGAAAAATTGAGGGATCATCCCCTCCGGGGGCTGAGGGACAGCAATTCCTTCCCACCTAATCAGGGTACATGGCTGTGCCCTGTACAGGTCTCAGAACAGTCCAGACCACCCACATTCAGTCTATATTAAGGTGGGGTTAAAAGTATAAATTGGTAAAATAATACTGTAACAGAACCAGCTGGGGAGTAGGTACCCATACACAGCACAGTACTGGTTTATTGAGGGACTGTGGTAGCCTAGTGGTTAAGGTTTCAATTCAAATCCAACCTCTGCCCAAAGCTGCCACTGTTGGATCCATGAGCAAGGTCTTTAACCAACAAAATGCTTGAACTGTAAGACGTGTACCAGCGCTAAATGACATAAATGTAAATGTAAATTGCATCCATCTATCTATCCATCTATCTAATCTATCTATCTATCTATCTATCTATCTATGCAGTTAATATTGTACACACATATAGAGAAAGACAGGTGTACTTCTAGTAGGTTTACTAAATTGACTTTGAGCCAAGCAAAATGTAAAATAACAACAACAATGACATATATTATATGGCCAAACATGTAACGGACACCCAACAAAAATATGGGTATTAGTATGGAGTTGACCCCCTCCTCCAACTACAACGATCTATGTTCTTCTTACAGGGGCTTTCCACTAGATTTTCAGAACATGACTGTGAGGTCAGCTTCTGATGTTAGAAACATAGGCCCTGGGTCACTATTTGCAATTCCATTAATTTGCAGTTCTATTAATTAGAAAAAACCAGTCTTATGGAATCAACTTATAACATTGATTTACCTCTGAAGGAAGCCAAAACATGTCTTCAACCCACAATGTTAAGTGAGGTGAGGGATCTCTAATTGTTTGCATAAACACTAAGAGTTAACTTGGAATTTGCCTGTCCAACATACACATTGTACAAACTCATAACAAAAGTGTCAGTAGGATCTAACCTTCTAATTCCCAAGCAGAAAGGACACAGCACCAATTTATTAGGCCAGATTTACACCGGCACAGTCACCTGTGTTTGTGGTAGGGTTAAGGCAGAGATATTGGTAATCATGATCATCGCAATGGACTGGCACCCCCCTTCAGGGTACCATGCCGGTCTGTGCCCTGTGAATTCCAGGATAAGGAATAACACAACAGTAATAAATGCTTCTGGGTTGATGTCAAGCCAAGCAAAAAAACCTGATATGATGCCTTTTAAAAGCTTTTTAATAGTGTAACAAACATTTTCCAATTGACCCACCTTACATCCATTTGCAATGTGGCTGCAACCGGATGTAAGCCATGTTAAATTAATTTCATTCCATATACCTGCACTGCAGTAAACATACAATGGATTCAAACAGGCATCTGTGTCTTAGCCTTAATTTCACTGGACACAAAAATGACGGTAGGGATATGACCAATAAGATCATCACTACAATCATCTACACATGTGGTGTGAACTACGTCGTAATGTAACAATCCCGAGTATTTCTGAGGGTCAGGGTTCAATTAATTTAAATTGTGAATCATGTGCATCACCTTGTGGTATTAAAGACGTGTGTAGATTTTGAAAGACAAAATCACTCTGGGTTTCTTTTTCATTTTGGCCGAAGTCTGAATTACTGTCACTCAAAAGCAAAATCATTTCATTCCTGACAGGACCTGCATATGTCATAATGGATGGAAAAACATCTGCTATGTCACTCATTATGCACCTTAATAAAAGAGTAATGCAGTAAATGCTGCGTGAATGTCAAACTGAAGTCAACAGATATTTGTCACTGTTGATTTCTCTTCATTTCTTCCCCAGTCTGTGGCACTGTCGTTTCATCTGCCATGAACAGGGCGCTCTCAGCCAGATGCTACAGCATATTAAAATTCATGAGTGTATATTACCTGAGAGAACACATGCAAGTGTGTGGCCAATGAATAATGAAACAGGAGAGAGGCTCAAGAGCAAATTAAACAGAAGTAGTGTGATGTGCATTTGTGTTTGGGAGTGCTTGTGCGTGGGTGTGTTTGTGACTGGATATGTGAGCTTGTATTTACGCTATGTGTACTTAAGCATACAGTTGTGGTCACATGTTTTTACCAAAAACTAACATATGCCTCTACTGCAATATTTAAATCATAAAGTGCAGGTAATATTCAGAAAGGCTATAGTAAGAAATAGTAGGGTATTTTAACATTTTAGTAGGTACACCTTTCAATGGCTTGTTAACACAAGTAATCTAATCAGCCAATCACACCAGACAGCAATTCAATGCATTTGGAATCTTTGACATGGTCAAGATGTGAAACCGAGCATCAGACTGAATGGATGGAATAGTTTGTGGTTTTAGAAAGGGTATTTTTCTGAAACTTTCTGGTCTTAGAGAATGGTCCCGAAAAGAGAAATATATCAGTGAGCCAGTGGTTCCTTGAGCAAAAATGCCTTGTGATGCCAGGAGGTCAGAGGAGAATGGCCAGGATGGTTTGACCTGATAGAAAGGCAAACAGCACTCAAATAATCACTCGTTTACAACTGAGGTATTGCAGAAAGAGTGTCTCTGAATGCACAAAACATCAAAGCTTGAAGCAGATCTGCTACAGCAGCAGAAGACCACCACCGGGGGCCACACTGTCAGGTAGGGTAAGGGAGATTTGGTGTAAAAAACATGAAAACATCATCATGCCTTGTATATAAATAGTTACAGGCTGCTGGTGGTGTGCAATTGCAATATGTGGTGAAGATATTGTCTTGCTGCACTTTGGGGTCTCTTACTACCATGCACACCAAACAATGTACCCATCTTCTGATGCCTGCTTCCAGGCGGGATAACAAATTAAACAATTAGTTCACTGGAACACCAATTGACCTCCCACAGTTCACTAGATCTTATCTATTATCTATCTATATATCTACTATCTACTCTATCTACCACTGCGCAAAAAAATAAAAGGGAACACTAAACACAACACAATAGAACTCCAGGTAAAATCAAAAATTCTTGTGACATTCCAAACTGTCCACTTAGGAAAGCAACCACTGATTGGACAATTAATTTCGCCATGCTGTTGTGGCAAACGGAATAGACAACAGGTGGAAAGATTGGCATTTAGCAAGACACACTAACATAAAGGAGTGGTTTCTGCAGGTGGGACCACAAGACCACTTCTCAGTACCTATGCTTTTCTGGCTGATGTTTTGGTCACTTTTTGAATGTTGGTGGTGCTTTCACATTCGTGGTAGCATGACGGACGGACTCTACAACCCACACAAGTGGCTCAGGTAGGGCAGCTCATCCATGATGGCAACATCAATGCAAGCTGTGGCAAGATGGTTTGATGTGTCTGTCAGCGTTTAGTTGTCCAGAGGCTGGAGGTGCTACCAGGAGGAGACAGGGCCAGTACACCAGGAGGCCCGTGGCGTTAGTAAGGGTAACTTTTTTTTAAGAGAAGGGTAACAACCACAGCAGCAGGACCGCTACCTCTGCCTTTGTGCAAGGAGGAACAGGAGGAGCACATGCCAGAGCCCTGCAAAATGGACTCCAGCAGGCCACAAATGTGCATGTGTCTTGCATAAAAAACGGTTAGAAAACCGACGTCCATGAGGATGGTATGAGGCCCGACCGGTCCACAGATGGGGGTTGTTGTGCACAGCCCAACACCGTGCAGGACGCTTGGCATTTGCCAGAGAACACCAGGATTGGCAAATTCGCCCATGGCGCCCTGTGCCCTTCACAGATGAAAAGCAGGTTCACACTGACGCACATGTGACAGACGTGACAGGAGTCTGGGGACGTTGTGGAGAGCGATTCTGCTTGCCTGCAACATCTTCAGCATGACCGTTTTGGCAGTGGGTCAGTAATGATGTGGAGTGGCATTCTTTGGAGGGCCGCACAGCCCTCATGTGCTCGCCAGAGGTAGCCTGACTGCCATTAGGTAACCGGGATGAGAGATCCTCAGGACCCCTTGTGAGACCATAATGCTGCACCACAGACTGTCCAGGAGTTGGCAGATTGCTTTAGTCCAGGTCTGGAGGAGGAAATCCCTCAGGAGACCATCCGCACCACCTCATCAAGAGCATTTCCAGGCGTTGTAGGGAGGTCCATACAGGCACCATGGAGGCCACACACAATACTGAACCTCATTTTGTCTTCTTTTAAGGACAATTACATCAAAAGTTGGATCAGCCTGTAGTGTGTTTTTTTTTCACTTTAATTTTGTTGTGTGACTCCAAATCCAGGCTTCCATTGGTTAATAAATTTGATTTCCAATTGATGATTTTGTGTGTGATTTTGTTTGTCAGCACATTCAACTTTGTACAGAACAAAAGTATTCAATGAGAATATTTCATTCGTTCAGATCTAGGGATTGTGTTATTTGAGTGTTCCCTGTATTTTTTTGAGCAGTGTATCTATAATGTTACTGATTATAGCAAAACTAGCTAACTATGGGTGATTCTGTGGCTTTAAACTCATCTTTATGACACTTAGTTTGTATTTTCTGCTGCTAATTAACAGTTGGGGAAAAAGTAGAAGAAAATAAATACTAGAGAGTTCACTTTCTAGATCTACCTTAGAAGAAACAAAAAATTGTTACAAGTTAAACTAAACCTGCTGAATTCACATTTTGCTACACTGAACATCTGCTATACACTACAATGGCTTAATTTCCCCCCCCCTTATATTCTGCTAGGCAAAGAAAACTTTTGAGGCCTAAGAAACTTAGCCCTTATTTGTGAATCTCACCCAGAGGAGGATGGCAGGACCTGGTCCTGTAGCCTACCTACTAACGTACCTTATGCACCTTACAATGTTTTTTTTCTTGCCTCTGTCAACTCGGCTGTTCACTGTGGTTCTAGAGTTGACTTTATAAAGCTGTTTTGTGGCATGTCTATCGTTGTTTGAAAACACAAACTGAATTAAATTCAATCACATTAACATACCTTTTAATATTGCTCAATTAAATTTAATTAAGGTATATTACTGTAATTATATTATATATTATAATTAACAATCCCTTATTTCTTGCTCTTGTTTAACAGAATGCCAAGAGAAGAAAAGCTGTTTTGCTCGAGGGAACTAAGTCCACTATTCCTCTGTCAGGTTCTGCATGTTATAAAATGCAACTTGATTGGATAAGGGCGTCTGCTAAATGCTGTAAAATGTAAATGTAAATGTATAGGCTACTTTTTGAATACCGGAAATGATCAAACCATTTCTAAATAGTACAAGTATTTATGTGATTGGTTCAGGGAGAATGTGTTTGTCTATATAATGAGTTTAATAAAGGATTGTAATGAATGTAGCCAAAAGGTTACATGTTACAAAATACGATAGTAATAAAACAATATGTTTTGCGGGTAAAATCTGTTTTTATAAAAACTCAACTCCTCAGTGAAGTATATTGTACTGCTTCCCTGATACGTGGCTAATAATGTGCTCATTCACCATGTGGTGGCAGTCAGTAAAAGCATAAACACATGTAAAGTTGGCTGTCCCTCTTTTGGATGACGTCTACCTCATCTTTAAGGTACAAGAGTAAAACAGGAGCTTTCGGTTTTCAAGGCATAAATTACAGTATTTTGTGGATCTTATAACTATTTGTTGTGAGGCTTAGAATTTGTTTGCTTTTCAACCTGTTGACCAAGGTTAAAGTCCTAAAGAAAGAACAGGGCTAAATTCCTGAAATGCTGCATCACACTGGGTTATTTTAATAATTTTCTTGAAAATCATGTCCAGATCATGTCCAGACCAGTCAAAAGAAGTGCTTTAGGATACTGAGGTTAAGTTTAGGGTTAGGAGTAAGTCGTTAAGATTCAAGATTCAAGAATTAACATAGTTAAAATTGAGTTGGACCCAAAATATAGAACTTAGCATATGTAAAAAATATTGCACTTGTTTAAAAGTTGTGTAGTAAATAAATAAATAAGTGTCAAATGAAGAGTATTGCATGTGGATGTGAATAGACTTGACTTGTTATTGATTAGACCTATAGTGTGTCTGATTTCAGAGCAGAGTTCAGTGTGATGATGGATTTGAAATAGGGACTGTTTTTAAGTCTTCTAGTGTGTGCTTTAAAGGACCTGTAATGTTTGCCTGAGGGCAGGCGTTCAAACAGGTGATGGATGGGGTGAGATAAGTTCTTCAGGATGCAATGTATTTTTTGCAGGCAGTGGGGTATGCATATGTGAGCAGGCAGCTGTGCATGGAAGATTTTATGTGCAGTTTTATAACTCTGTGCATTGCTTTCTTATCCACCGCAGAGCTGTTACTATATCATATCAAGATGCCAGTTAATGTTACCATTATGCCCATGGAAAACCCTTACAAAAATAGAAGGACAAACTTGGAGTCATCAGTATTTTTTGCTTTTGGATATGCCTGACCCATGCCTGTTTTAATAATATCTTTGTAAGCTTATGGGGCTGTATTTGGCTGACAGGCCTTGAGTTATTCACCATATAGTCTTATGCCAACTCTTGGGTACCCCGTATTCTGTGTTAGTTGATTGTCCTAACCTTCACTTCTTACGTACTTAATACATTTTACAATTTAAAACCTACTGGAAAAATGAAACAAAATGTGGTATGTGCAAAAGTTTGTGCATGTTCCAAATCCACTAGTGTTGTTTTGAAATGTGATAAACTTAAATGGCTTGTTAATGGTTCATACTGTGACGTGCAGAAATGTTCAGTGAGGTTGTGTTAATGTATTTTCATTTAGGAAATCTTTACCAGGGGTGCCCAAACTTTCACATAGGACTGTATACACAGATGAAACACAATGGGCTCAGTTATGATGCTGCTTCCAGGATAAGGTCAGGAGATATGGGAGTTGAAATGTCCTCCAGTGAAATACTAGAGTTTAAATCCCTTCTTACCCATCATAAATTGGGATGTGACTACAGATGCAGCTAAACAGGATATGTAGAAGGAGGTTTATCCAATTAACTATGACATTTTTCAATGTAATCATATATAGTAGCATAGATTTAAAGCTTATATATGAATGTGTTTACAGAAGTTACATGAAGTTAGCACAATTTGGGCAGGTTGCATTTTTCTGGTATCTGCCAAATGCAGGTTTGTTCATCAGACTTCCAGATGGTGATGGAGATGAAATGGCTGGATGCTTGATTTTAGGCACCTGGTAGAGACAAGAGTGTCTGGAAACTCACTAGCCAAACCCACTAATTTGAAGGGATGGCTACATTTCTTTGGCCATGTTTCTACATTCCAAAATGAGAATTGACATTAGCACAATACAAACACTTGATCAACCAGCATGGGCTTTTGGTTTTCTCTCTTTTGGTTTAATATGTCTCATAACAGTGAATTGCATGGCAGTAGATCCTATCTCACTTTTAAGCCTTGTGCCTTTAGTATTGTTGTAGTATCGACTGCTAGAGCCAAGTCTGAGTCAAGACCAAGACCATTTGTAATTTACAGTCATTATACATTATATAATATACAAAAATGACAGTTTTTGTAAAATATAACATTAAATTACATAGCCTAAAGTGATTATTAAATATTATTACATTATTGTCTTAGTCAACCTAAGGCAATGTAACTTTTGGAAGTAAGTGATGGTGATGATTCTGTTTCATTTCTTCTCTTGAACCTCAGAAGTCGCCACATAAAATCAACTGAATATAGCAATGACATCCATTCTATCCATATTTATTATTAAATGTGAAAACATAATAATACCAGTTCAATCTGCCTTCAAACAAAAACTATAAACTATACTAACTAACTAAAGTGAGCAGGCAAAAATGCACACTTACCATTTTAACATCAGACTATTCAAAATTAAACTTGTTCATTGATTGGATACTGAATAAGAAGAGCAGGAACTTGTTTATATTTACAGCATTTAGCAGATGCCCTTATCCAGAGCGACTTACAATTGATACAGTCTTACAATCCAAGCAAATGTGGGTCTTGCTCAAGGACCCAACAGTGGCAGCTTGGCAGAGGTGGGATTTGATCCCTGTAGATTATGGGATTTGATCCCATAGTCCAGTACCTTGACCTAGGCTACCACAGTCCCATTCCATGTTGTCTTTCCCTGTTAGCCAATCTGAGTGCAGATTTAATTTAGGCATGTAGAAAAAATTATTTATTCTGTTTGAATGGATTGTAGATATTAAATAATGATAGAAAATACGTTCAGTTTATAATTAACGTTAGCTCGGTCAGACGCACTGGACTCAACTGGTTTCGCCAACAGTTTCTGAGTCCATCTTATCCTGAGACCGAGACAAGACCACTCATTTATGCTTTCAAGACCGGTGTCGAGAACAAGGCTGGACTCAATACCACAACACTAGCCTTATTTGACTATTTCTGAATACTAGAGGCAAAATGTAGAGGCATGTAGTGCAAACCTGTTTTATCAACCCAGTTCCAAACCCTGCCTTCAGGGGTTCACACAGGCTTTCCTTCCATATCGCAAAAACATTCCAGTTGGTGGACATTAAGCTACGTTAACACAGCAGGCAAAAGTGGCCCAAATCTTTTCATCATCATATGTGACACAGATGTGTTACCCATGGGGGGAGCGTGAATGGCAAAACCACATTGAAGCTGACATTTTCAGTTCCGATCTGGGCCACTTTTGTGTATGGTATTTGAAATCTGCTACATATCCGATATGCGGCATTGTGGCTCTGACTTTTACGTCACGCCAACTCGACATTCATCATAAGTGCATTCTGATGAGAAGGGAACATGGACGACAGCAGCGAAGAAGGTCTTCAGTGGTGGGATAGCGAGGTAACAGACCTCATAATATTTGGGTTGATGTTTCTGCCCAAACAAAATTAGGAGGCACATATCGCAACCACTGAATGTTTTTAATAAATAATAAATTTTATAATAATGATAATACATTTCTGATAAAATGGCTGAACTCAGTCACAGGAGGACATAGCTGCAGTGTCAAAGGAAGATAAAAAGCTTAAAAGTGAAGTTTAAAGAAACAAAGCCATGGCTGAATAATATGCCATTTTTAACATGACCATTAAAGAAGTGCCTATTATGTTGACCCCATTTTGAGTTTACCTCTGAATGAGCAGGTCATGTAAAGCATTGCCCTTTTGAGCGTGAGTGTCAGACAAATGTCGTCTATAGGGCACAATACAAAGATAGTGTGAACTATGTGCAAATAGTGGTGAGAAAATCAGATTTGGGCCATGTTGAATGCTGTGTGAATGTCACCCGTAGGTGTGAATGAGTTAGTTACCCTTGATTGGTGCCCTGTCCAAGTTTCCAGGATACACTGCAACCCAACAAAGCATGTACTGAAGACAGATATTGATTGCAATGCCCTGTAAACATTGCAGAGACTTTTCTTTAACCATCTAAAGAAAAAAATGACTGTTAGTGTTGACATTATGGGTAGGGACCACCATCGTCAGCGCAGCGCTTGTGTAGGTGGGTGATTAACAGACCAAAGAAAAAGTATATAGATGTACTTATTATCCTTTATGCAGTATGAATACAAAGCCAACAATTGCAGCATCGCAGTTTAAGAGAAACTTTACACTGTGTATGTAACATATGGGTTTTTGTTAATTAGCGAGACAACATTCCCATGATGTCTTCAACAGGCAGGCGAGTAACTGAACATTCGTCTGACCTCTGGGCACTTTTACTTTTCTCCCATCGTCCTTCAAAGCAGGTGAGTGGTCATAACAGGGATAATTGGCCATTGTTAAGTGATGATCATCAAGCCATAAGCTGTGGGGCTCTGAATATTGTTCCCTGGAACATAAGGCCCACATTAGATTACAGTTCCAAAAAAAGGCCAAGAGAGAGATGCTGTGAACAGATGTTTGCCTTTTCATGTGCCAGTTTGTGAAAAAAAGTGTCTGCAGTGTAAGAGTGGTAATTGTGATTAATAAGTGCAGGTGTGGGGACTGTTAGAGCGAGCAGACAGTGAGAGAGGGAGAGCGCAGTGGCTGAAGAGCGGGCTGTTTACTGGCTGATGCTGTTGTGTGATATTTTGGGATTTCTAAGCACCATTTATAATGCAGAATTAGTTTTTTGAGTGCTGCCGGGATGGGCGTAGACACTTTTGTGGGTTTTAATGATTTCTATTGGTGGAGTGATGGAGAGAGGAGCAGGTCAGGGAAAATAGGGAGAGTGTTACACAGTAAATAACATTAGATGGCTATTTCTGTTTACAAAGGATGCTCTGGCTATTGTGTCAAGCATGTTGACCTTATTATATACTGTCTATGGTGCTATGGTAATTCCAGGAAGCAGTGGCTCAGTAGTTATGGTTCCGGATTGCTAATCAAAAGCAGCCATTGCTGAGCCTTTGAGCAAGACCCTTGACCTTCAATAGCTCAGTCATAAATCGCTTTGGATCTGGGTATCTACCAAATGCTGTACATGTAGATGGCTATTACTTTATGAAGGAGGCACTGCAGAAATTATGAGTAATGTTAATTTTTGTTTGCCAATACCTCGGGCAGCAATCTGTGCCTAAAACTAGCTGAGATTTTGATTTTACAGGTTGTTATATGTAACACGCTATTTTTTTGTCCTTGACAACACCTTTCCATTTTAAGCTTGATGATATTTCTTCGAGCTGGCTAGAAGAGCATGTCCTACATGGCATATAGAGTAGAGAAAATGCAAAACACTAAGTCCATTGCATGCCTGCTTACGCAGTCTCTCTCCCTTGCGCACCATCTTGCTCACTAAAAGCTTCGTTTGTGCAAGCGTTATAGCAGGTCTGCCCTCGCTAAGCTTCAGATATAAAATGCACAATGTCCTCGCATGATTTCATTCTGGTAAGCACCAAAGCAGCTTTTGTGTAAGGGAGACAGAGCGGGGAAGAAAAGAGAAAAAAGGAAAGATTTTGCGCAATACATCTTTCTTCCACAAGGCAAGGACACTTAATCCCAGATTTCTGTTGTTTTTTTTTCCTGGATTATGGAGCTAGGGCAGCAGAAGAGCAGCTCAGTGGCACCGGAGGGAAGAAAAACAGAAGGATTAGAGAAAACCCTTTCGCAATGAGAGGATAAGGAGGCCAGGAAGAACAGGGTGTGTGGGTAGATGGTACTTGACAGAGTTTGATGCCTAAATGAATTTATTTTCATGTCAAGCTTGATATGGTCAGGGTAAAAGTGCTTGGGTTCTGTAAATACAATTCTGAGAGTTACACCAGAAGAAAGTTGGGACAGTATGGAAAATGCAAAATGCAAAATGCAAAATGCAAAAAAAAAGAAGCATGTCTTACATCTGCATGTCAAACATGTAACACATTCCAGATAAAGTTGGGGCAGGGCAAATTAGGGCAAGTAATGAAAGATAGTAATGAAAGTAAAAGCAGTATCTACAAAAGGCTGATACTTTGAATAGCAAAGATTGGCAGAGGATCTCTAGTTTGTTAAGAAATGTGTGAAAAAATGATTGAAATCTTCCTAAAGAAAGATTGGAAGCGATTTGCATATTTCTCCATCTACAGTGCATAACACCATTAAAAAATTCAAGGAATTGGGAGGAATTTCAGTGCGTAAAGGGCAAGGGCGCAAGCCTAAACTGAATGCCTGTGGTCTCCGATCCCTCAGACAGCACTGCACGAAGAACCATCATTCACCAATAGCTGATAGAACCACATGGGCAAGGGATTACTTTATCAAACCTTTGTCAGGCACTACAATACAGAGTTACATTCACAAATGCCACTTAAACCTTTACTGTGCAAAAAAGAAGCCTTATGTTAACTATGTCCAGAAGCGGTGTTAACCTCTCAGGGTTTGAAGGTACCTGGGATGGACCATCACACAGTGGAAACAGTGGTCAGACCAATCAGTATTCCAAATCTTTTTAGGAAAAAATGGCCATGTGCTCCGGACCAAAAATGAAAAGGACCATCCAGATTACTACCAGCAACAAGTCTATAAGCTAGGCTCTGTCATGGTATGGGGTTGTGTCAGTGCCCTCAGAAAAGTTCATTTGCACTTCTGTGATGGCAGCATTAATGCAGAAAAGTACACTGAGATCTTAGAGCAACACATGCTGCCTTCAACAATGCAGAACCACATGCTGCAGACATTACAAGGCATGAAGAGGGCTCAGGTACTGGATTGGCCTGCCTGCAGTCCTGACCTATATTTTTCATTAACTGCTCTTTAATGTAAACCTATAATCAGCCAATCACATGGCAGCAAATCACTTGGTTTACTTGGTTTACTTGGTTATCTTTTAAGCATGGTGAAAAGGAATGGCAACATTACAAAGTGGTAAATGCTTAACTGTCCCAACTTTTTTGGAATGTGTTGCAGGGTTGAAATGCAAGAATGGATGTTTATTAACAAATGAAATTAAGCTTACAGGACAAAACTTGAATATCTTTGGTTCATACTCTATTCACTGAAATAAAATTCAAAGTAAATGTAAGAGACACTTACACCACAACTGCACAATAATCTTAAGTATCATTTTTATAGCATTACCTTCCTGATCTTCATCAGCTAACTGAAATGTGTTAGAAAGTACTTTAAACTGAAGGTCACGATTTTTAAATAACATTTTTTTCTTGTATGTCTGATTTGCATTATATAGATTATCATATACAATACCTTGAGTGTCCACCTTATTAGAGACACATGCTCTTTCACGAATGGAGCTTCCCTGTATAGAAATTAGATACATGACCCTGGAGTGAGGCCGGGTCACTTTGGGTTCTTTTGCCCATTTATTGTTAACAGGAGGTGGGTGTTACTTCTTTCCAGTGATCTGATGCTAAACCAATTAAATTTCTGATTCCTTTTCGTAAGAAATGTGAATAATTAATAATAATTGAGTATGGTTTATAATATGATATACCCTTTGAAGTGCATTTCTCAAAATACTCTGAGGTAAGGTAAGGCACAGGTAGGAGACTTCCTGGGCGTATGAAACTATAATAAATGTCATTTGGTAATGTTTTTAATTTAACCAGTGAATTTCCACCACATAACCCCATAAATTAATAATTACACTGACTTTTAAAAACATTGACTAATACTGTATGTTAATTACTAAAGACAAACAATAGCTGGCTGCAAAAAGTACAGATATATCATTCACAAACAGTAAAAACTAGCTAATGTGTGACAAATTGTCCATGCTGTGTTACTTTGTGCCAAGAGTTTCCAGGGCAGCCTCTGGACCCACTGAGACCCACACTGGGATATATCACGTACTGAAAAAAGGTGATTGTCGGTGTATAAAATGAAATATGTTCTTAAAATATGCTCCATTTCTTTTTACTATATCCTGAAATCATCCAAATCCTCTTAATGTTTCCCTTTAGGGGACCATTAATCTGATTCTTAATTGCCCATTTCAACTGAACCTGAATATTTAATTATTTATTAACACATAATTCCCGGAATGTATTTCTAAGGCCTGTATTCAGACGGTTTTCAGCTTTCTTCTTTTTAATTCTTCTGTTTTCTTTCGGTGATCGTACCCATAAATATCCATAATCTATAATCTATGCACTAACACAGTATCTTAAATGTCCATTTAATGTACAGTGTTAATGTGTTGCTTGAAATAGGCTGGGATGTTTTTCTTTTCATTTTAACCAAATACAAACTGCTACGGTGTTCCATGACTTTATGGCATTCCTGATGAATATGTACATTATTTACTCACGGCCACTTTATTAAGTATACCTGTTCAGCTGCCATTTAATGCAAAACTCAAATCAGCCACTCACATGCCAGCAACTCAATGCATTTATGCAAGAAAGGTGATATAAGTGCCTGCTGATCTACTGGGATTTTCACACACAGCCATCTCTAGGGTTTACGGAGAGTGGTCTGAAAAAGAGAAAATATCCAGTGAGCGGCAGTTATCTGGGCAAAAATGCCTTGTTGATGCCAGACGTCAGAGGAGAATGGACAGACTGGTTCAAGCTGACTGAAAGGCAACAGCAATCAAATTGCAACCAAGGTGTGCAGAAGAGCATCTCTGAATGCACAACACATCAAACCTTGATGCAGATGCACTACAGCAGCAGAAGACCACATTATTTCAACATCACAACCTAAATGATGCCCATGTCCATTCCATTATGACCACAGTGTATCCAATTTGCCATGTCACAAAGTTCAAATCATCTCAAACTGGTTTCTTGAATATGACAATCACCAATCTAATGGCCTCAATCACCAGATCCTAATACAATATATCAGCGTTGGGATGTGGAAAAATGTTAGACTTGCATCATGGATGTGCAGCTGACAAATCTGCAGCAACTATGTGATGCTATCGTGTCAATATGGAGCCAAATCTCTGAGGAATATTTTCAGCACTTTGTTGCTAAAAACAGCAAAACCTCAAAGAAAATAAAGCCATTGTGAAGGTGACAGGAGGTTCTAGTTGGTTGGTGATTGGATATTGTTTAGTTGGAAACGGATTTCAGTGATATATATTATGATAATGTCTGGTACAGTAAGAGACCTTTGTATTCTGTTCCTTGGCTCTATAGAAAAGTGTGGGTGTGATGCTAATTCTTGCTGCTCTGTGGGTGAAAGTGGTTTCTACACTCCCTTATGCAGTTAGTGAGGATCAACTCTGCTAGAGCAGAGAGAAAGAGAGAGCAGAGGGAACAGAAAGTGTTGTATCATGTAGCGTTTTTTTGATCTCCGATGTTTCTATAATATCGAATATGTATGCCGTAATAGGAGGTAAATTTTCTTTGCTGCCTTTTCTTCTCTTCTCTTCTCTTCTCTTCTCTTCACTTCTCTTCATTTCTCATCTTGTCTTGACTCTTCTTGTCTCTTCTCTTTCTTACTCTTCTCACCTATTCTCTTACTTGTGTCCATTACACTCTCATCTCTCCTTGTCTTGTCTCTTGTTTTTCTTTCTCCTCTCATCACTTATCTTCTCATACATTGTCTTGCCTCATCTTGTCTCTTCTTTTTCTGTCGCTTGTCATCTTTTCTCTTTATTCCTTTGCTTTCTCTTAACTTTTTGTCTCATGTTGTCTCTTGTCTTGTCTTTCTCTTATTATTCTTCTTCTTCTCCTTTCTTTCTTTACTTTCTCTATGCTTCTCATCTCACCTTGTCTTGTCTTTTCTTGTCTCTACATCTACTTTTCTCCCCTTTTCTTTAAGCCATCTAGCTTCCCTTCCCTTCCCACCTCATCTTCTTTCCTTTTCCACTTTTGTCCTTATCCATTGTATCCTCTATTGTCCTCTATTTTCATGAATTCTCTTTTCTCTCCTTTTTCAGTTTTTTTCCTCTTTTCTGTTTTACCTCTTCTTTCCCCAACATTTATACTTTTCTTTATTTTGTTCTTTCTCCTGTCTTGTCCTCTTTTCTTTTCCCTGTCTTTTATTTTATTCTTTTTTTGTTCCTTCTCCCTTTTCCTTTCATTTTCTGTAATGTTGTTCCCCCCAGTGTTCCCTCCTGTCCTTCGCTCTTCTCATGTATGATCTTCATTTTTCCTCTTCTATACCCATATCTTCTATTTTTTCTGCTTTTTATTTAGGTTATTCTCTTTTCTCTGTCCTTTCTTCACCCCCCTCCCACTCCTCTTCTAATCACTTATCTCCTCTTTTCTTTTTCTTCTCTGTTCTTTTCTTTAATGCCCCCCAATAAATCCTCTGCATGCATGTGTGTGGGTGTGACAGATATACTAAGAGAGAGAGAGAGAGAGAGAGACAGAGAGAGAGAGAGAGAGAGAGAGAGAGAGAGAGTGTTGGTTGGTGAATAAATAGGAAGACTTCTTTGTGCTTGGCTGAATTCATAGAGCTACTGTAGAGAATGAGATTATGGATGGTGTTCTGATTTGAGGGTATAGGAGTCTTAAAAGCATATCACAACAACAACACAAAAACATGAAAACTTGAAATTGCCAGTCAGAACATCTAAAGATTTAATTCCACATTCCATAAATGGGATGTGGAAAGGAAATCACTTCCAGTTGTGGTTAATTTTGATTGCAAAAAATCTATGTAGGTAGGCATAGCTTGTCTTGAAAATATGGGCCAACAGATTAGTTGTGGTATTTCTTTATAAACGACACAAATGGGAACTGATAATAAATTGCACTCTTATATTTGTTACTCACAACTCACAAACACACACACAAGAATAGCTAACGAAATAGGATTATCACCACTATTACTCCCAACAAAGTCACATTACCCATAATAATTTTAGTCACCTGGTTTTTGCTCCACCTTTGTGTAATAAAATAGTGAAAATATGGTCATGACTGCTGCATTGATACAATTCAGCACCACTAACCATTGGATAGCTCCTTACTTTTAATGCTGAAATCTACTTTAGCATTCAAATCTATTCCCTCGGAAGTGTTGAAAGGAAAGTCTTTCATGAACTCTTGAGACATAGTTAAGAATTGATGCTCTAAACCTCTACAGTTCATCGTTCCAGAGAAAAGACTGCTTTATAAGAGAGAAAGATTCATGGTTACGCATTACCTTCTCAGAAACAAAGGTACCAAGGTAGTGTTACATTATTGAAGTATATACCTTGATATATACCTTGGGCTTCACTCACTCATTTGTTAAAGGGCAAAAAAGAAAAAAAAAATCAGTACTTCATTATTAAGGCTTGGAAGAAGAAGACCTATGGACTGATATGTCCTAGAACATGCAGGACAATAACAAGACAGGCAGAGCAATGACTAGTTCAAAGGGCTAACATACAGTACAAATGAAAAAAATACACACAAAGGATCGAGGATAGTGCTAAGAGGGAAGGACCCAAAGGGCTAAGCTGACAAAGGCTAGCATAAACACAGGTAAAGAGAGAAAGAGGGGACAGTGTGCTAGCACACAAGCTAACAGAAATGGCCTAGAGGTAGACATTAATACAAAGAGAATAGCTCACTAAGCTAACAGAAATGGGGCTAGAGTTAGTCGCTAATACAAGGTTGGTAGCAAACAAAGTTAAACAGCCAGAGAACACATACCAATAACAGTGGAACAATAATAACTGTGAACATGAAAGAAACACAGAGTATAAATAGACTTGGTGGCTAATCATCACAGGCTACAGGAAGTGGTTCGAGGGAGGGAGACCATACAGTGTTTAGAAAGTCAACCAAACAAATACTTAGAGTGAAAAATACTAGCTACTTCTGCTCCTTATGAAATTATTATTATTATTATTATATTAGGTTAGGAGTGAACTTATATGTTCATGTATTATATTATATATTATATATAGCCCATACAGGTATGTTTAACTCCCATCTGTTCAAGGTCTTAAAAATGAGAATAAATTATAATTGGAAAAAAAAATCTGTCTTTTACCTCCAGACAGTAGACAGACCACAGTACTTAATAACTGAAGGTATCTTACCCCACAGTAGAGTAGAATAAAATGACTATGGTAATTTCTGGTCAAAATTCTGGTCAGTTTCACAGAATATAATGTATATGATAATTGGCATATACTTGTATAAAAAAGAAGAATAAAAACTGTACAGCTAGCCAATCATCCGTCTATGGACACAGCCTTACAACAGGATTCACAACAGAAAACATGTTCTTGTTCACGCTAACTGCGGATACACCATATAGGCACTGAATTGTGATTATGTTGACAAACACTCTATCACACCTTCATGCAAAATATGGCACTCTTGGTGAAATGCAGAAGAAGTACTTAAAAAGTACTACTAATCTGATAAACAATACTGAAGTAAAGGTTGAATTATGGTGTATATATTTTATTCAATTAGAAATATAAAAGTACATGCTACTGAAGATAGTATAATTAAATTATACAAGTTAGTCTTTCTTTAAAAAGGGTTGTACTACAACTGCATGAATCATCTGCAAAAATCATGCACAAATGACAGAGTGGCATGGTGGCGCAGCGGTTGCCTTACATCCCCAGTGTCCCCAGTTTGATTATGACCTCAGAATCCGCTACACTATAACAAGAGAGGACCAGTAGAAAGGATCATTTGATCCACTAACAAGCAGCTCCTGTATTTTTGCTGTCTACCATACTGACACAGCTGGAACCTTCACTATGCACCCCTATCTCTGTCCGGACTATAGCAGAAGAAATTTGTTGTCCCGGAGCCCATTACATGTCCTGCCACTGACAGTCAGACAACGTCTCTTTCATTTACAATGGTGTTGTGAAACCTGGATTGGTATGGACTAGATCCATATTGTCTTTAGCGATGAATCCAGGTTCTGCTTGGGGTCCGATTATAGTCGGTTTCGAGTATGGAGGCCTCGTGATGAGCGCTTCAATCCTGGCTTTGTGAGTGACAGACTGCCCCAACTGCTCTTGTGATGATCCGGGGAGCCATCGCACAAGAGAGTCAGTCACCCCTAGTCGTGATATGAGGGACACGAACAACTCAGCGATATGTAGTAGACATCCTGCAGCCAAGTGTTGCACGTCTTGTATCCAGGCTACAGGCAGCCTAACAGGGTAACTAGAGTTGCCTTTCAATGGTACAGTTTTCCCCAATAAACTTTATTATCAATATACTTTCCCTCTAATCTTTAATCACTTACATATACCATCATTACATTCATAGATATAAAGTTTTATTTGATTCCAATAACTTCTTACTGAGTTATTTTTTGTGTGTGTGTACTTAAGCACAGTAACACAGTACTTGTACTTCATTACTTACCACTTATGGTCAAATGCTGACACAGTGATACATTATGATAGAAAATAATCACTGTTTACTAATGGATATGCAAAGGTGCCCACATTTTTAGCAAATTTCAAGTTCCTTATATTTTATATTTCCAGTGAGCCAGCTGCTGGAACGCACCTGAGTCAGAACTTCTGGCTGGGCTTGCAACAGGAGGGTTGAATGGTGCGGGTACAGAACTCTCCAACTGACAATTGTATTCCTCTGCCTGTGTCATGGCTGCCCAAATCGTTGTGTAAGGTTGTTGTCCTTTAGCTTGTGTACTGAAATAAAATCACCCATGTCCTTGCAAAATAGGAAATGGGTGGGCAAGTATAATCACACACCTGATGTGAGAGTACAAGGAATATTATAATGATGATCACATTCCCTTAACTTCTTTTAGCTTTATAAGTATGCCAAATGTGTACCACATTACACTCCTGTACACACATGCACAAAATGCGCGCACACACACAGAGATGCAGCTGCGTTTTTCATATGGTAATTCTGGCATTTCGCTGAGCCAGGATCTCTCCCACTTTCTCTCTCTCTCTCTCTCTCTCTCTCTCTCTCTCTTTCCTCTGAATACTTCTGAAGGAGTGACATTATGTCACTTTTTTGTCAGCAGGTTGTTGCACATCAAACAACAGGAGTCATATGGAGAGATGAATGGAGTGAATCATGCTTCTCCTGTGTTTGCATCTGGAACAGGAACAAAAGCGTGTAAGCAGAGAGTCTGTGCCAATGTTATGGGTCTTTTCAGCTAATATCTCTAAAATACCAGCTTATTATAAAGTTATCAAGTTATCTTTAAATGTATGCACAATAATCAGTACACAATGTCCCATCAGTATGTTTAGAGTTACTCTATATTGACAAAAGTATTGGGACACACTGCTTGATCATTGAATTCAGGTGTTTAATTCAGTCCCATTGCCACAGGTGTATAAAATCAACCACCTTTTATTCGAACTTTGACTCCATGACTGTAGTTTCGCTCTTAGATTTATCATCATACCCCGGCCACTTAATGTCGATGTGCATACTTCACATTCTATTCGAACTTTGACTCCATGACTTTAGTTCGCTCTTAGATTTATCATCTACGCCGCCCAAGGAGGTTGGGTCCCTTTTTGAGTCTTGGTCCTCCCAAGGTTTCTTCCTAGAAACTAGGGAGTTTTTCCTTGCCACTGTCGCCCTAGGCTTGCTCAATTTGGGATTGGACGTAGTTATTAGGAGATAATCTAAACTTGTAAAGTTGCTTTGAGAGAATGCTCCATTGTAAAACGCGCTATATAATAAATCTGACTTGACTTGACTTGACTTGATATTCCACGATCAACTGTGAGTGGTATTATTGAATAGTGGCGGCAGTTAGGAACCACAGCAAATCATTCATGAAATGACAAGCCAGGTAAAGTTCAGAGTTGGGTCACCAAGTACTAAGGTGTGTGGTGCATAAAAGTTGCGAACGTTCTGCTCTGCCTGCATTTTGCCAACTGTAAAGTTTGGTGGAGATGGGATAATGCTATGGGTTTGTTTTACAGGGGTTGGCCTTGTCCCCTTAGTTCCAGTGAAAGAGTCATTGCTTCAGTATCCCAAGACATTTTGCATAATTGTATGCTTCCAACTTTGTGGGGAAGACTCTTTTCTGTTCCAGCATGACTGTGCCCCAGTGCACAAAGCATCGTCCATAAAGGCATGGTCGGGTGAGAACTTGACTGGACTGCACAAAGTCCACTGAACACCTTTGGGATGAACAGAATCTGTTATTGCTTCAAGAAGCGGTGGCAACTTCATATTAATGCCTATGTACTTAGAATTGTATGTCATAAAAGCTCCTGTATGTGTAATGTGTAGGTGTCCCAATACATTTGTCCATATATGTTATATTAAGCTTGTTTAGAGGCATGTCTTAAGTGCTCTGGTGCAGGATGGCATAAGAATGAACTATATGACCAAATGTTTGTAGGCTGTCTTTAATTTCTTTTTCTGTCCACGTGATCCCATACAGCCTTTCCAATATTCAGGACTGGATTCTTTTCCATGTTTTAATATTGCATACAAATTTCCTGTATTTCCTGGTTGAATTCCCTTAAAGAGACTGAGAAACAATTATATATGGCTATTATACCATTGCTAAAACAATAAGTCTAATGGTGGCTTAAGACTTTTGCACAGTGCTTTATATCAGTACTATTTATGCAGTCAATTGCTTTAAAAGTGGAATAAAATAGTGTAAAAAACCAGTAAGACATTAAATATTAGACTCATTTTAATAATGCATTGTGCTGTTAAAAAGATAACCCCTAATTTATGTATCAGTCAGCTATTCATTAAGTATTAGACATGGTTGGTTAAGACTTAGATTTACTAAATAGAAGGCTGTGAGTTCAAATCCAAACTCTGGCAAACTGCTACTGTTGTTTCCTTGAACAAAGTATTTAACCTTCAGCTTTGATCATCAAGTCACTGCATATACAAGAGCATCTTTCAAAGGCTTTGAATGTTATTGTACTCATATCACTACCAGTGAGCTCTAAGGTAGATTAGCTCATATAAAGAAGTAACTCTAGAAGTTAGCACTTATGAGCTAACCCTGATAATAAAGCAAATTATCTGCTAATTACATGACCTATAGCTACATTTGAAATATATTTGTATATTTACTTAACTAAGACAACTGTCTCTGTACAGTCTTTCCCGCTGGGCTGAACAACTGTTGCCATAGATTATTAACTAAATTAGCAGATCATTAGCTTAATTAACAAGGCTAGAAAGTTCAGTTCCCATGCTCCTTGTTTAATGAGCAGTAATACTTCTCAGTCCATTTGTTCATGAATTTCCATACCCGCTTGATCCAGAGCCTAACAGGGCCCATTGCAGAGCACACAAGCATACGTACTGTGGCACTTTCGAGAAAACAATTAACCTTCATGCCTCTGTGCCATCACGCAGCTTTGTTGATTGCTGGGGAGGTGGTTTGCTGATGTTCTACAGTGGTGCATGAAAGTTTGTGAAGCCTTCAGAATTTTCTACATTTCTGCATAAATATGACCTAAAACATCATCAAAGTTTTCACACAAGTCCTAAAAGTAGATAAAGAGAACCCAGTTAAACAAATGAGACAAAAATATTATACTTGGCCATTTATTTATTGAGGAAAATGATCCAATATTACATATTAGTGAGTGGCAAAAGTATATGAACCTCTAAGATTAGCAGTTATTTTGAAGGTGAAATCAGGTGTGAGTGGGGACTCTGTGTTATTTAAAGAACAGGGATCTATCAGTCTGCCCTTCACAACACATGTTTGGGGAAGTGTATCACTGCATGACAAAAGAAGATTTCTAAGGATCTCAGAAAAAGAGTTGTTGATTCTCATCAGGCTGGAAAAGGTTACAAAACCATATCTAAAGAGTTTGGACTCCACCAATCCACAGTCAGACAGATTGTGTACAAATGGAGGAAATTCAAAACCTTTGTTAACCTTCCCAGGAGTGGTCGACCAACAAAGATCACTCCAAGAGCAAGGTGTGTGATAGTTGGTGAGGTCACAAAAGACCCGAGGGTAACTTCTAAGCAACTGAAGGCCTCTCTCACATCGGCTAATGTTAATGTTCATAAGTCCACCATCAGAAGAACACTGCACAACAATTGTGTGCATGGCAGGGTTGCAAGGAGAAAGCCACTGCTCTCCAAAAAGAACATTGCTGCTTGTCTGCAGTTTGCTAAAGATCACGTGGACAAGCCAAAAGGCTATTGGAAGAATGTTTTGTGGATGGATGAGACCAAAATAGAACTTTTTGGTTTAAAAGAAAAGCATTATGTTTGGAGAAAGGAAAAACACTGCATTCCAGCAAGAGAACCTTATCCCATCTGTGAAACATGTTGGTGGTAGTATCATGGTTTGGGCAAGTTTTGCTGCATCTGCACATTATTTTTTCTATGTAGTTTCTGCATATTTAAACTGTTATTCTAAAGTTATTATTTAGATAATTTAGTTAATTCTTACATATGTCATCTAGGCTGCCCAAGTAGGTTGGGATCCTTTTTGAGTCTTGGTCCTCCCAAGGTTTCTTCCTTATCACATTCAGAGAATTTTTCCTTGCCACTGTTGCTCTAGGCATGCTCAGCTGCGGCTGTGGGCATATCAAGTCAAGTCAAGTCAAGTCAAGTAGTTTTATCATCAATTCTGCATATATACAAGACATGCAGAGAATCAAAATTACGTTACTCTCTTACCCAAGTTACACAAAACAATAAACATTAAAGATAGTTAAACTAAACTAAGTGAACTAAACTAAGAATATGAATATATGACAGTTAACACAGTGGCAGTTAGTCACAGTGCTGCTTTGAGACAACTCTCTGTTGTAAATAGCATCATATAAATGAAACTGCTCTTGCTTGAACTCTTTTGGGGAGACTGTCCTAAAGTTTTCTGATGTAATCTTTTGGCATATCATACCAGGCTTCCTTCTTCACTTCCCAGAGTTCTTTAGATTTAGACTGTCTTTTATTTATTTCCCTGTCCAGGTAATCCCATACTGCCTTTATAATATGTCATCTAGGCTGCCCTAGGAGGTTGGGTGCCTTTTTGAGTCTTGGTCCTCACATGGACCATCACATTCTGAGAGTTTTTCCTTGCCACTGTTGCTCTAGGGTTGCTCAGCTGGGCCCTGTTTATTTGTAATGCTGCTTTCAGACAATGCTCTGTTGTAAAGTGTCATATAAAAAAATTGACTTGACTAATGCATATCTTTGGAATGTGGGAGGAAACCAGAATACCCAGAGAAAATCCACAGATATGGGGAGAGTGTGCAAACTCCATAAAGGCAGAGTTTAAACTAAGGGTTGAACTGGGGGATCTCTTGAGGTGTGTAGCGACAGCATAAATCTTTTGTCCCACTAAACTGCTCCCTTATCTTTTCACTAGCAGCATGATCTTGAGTAGTTATAGACAGTTAGTGAATGCAGTAGCTAACGAAAGCTGAGCTATTACTTCACACTGTATTTCATACACTCTTGTACAAACCACACACACATTGTATGACAAAACATCAACTGGTCTTAGACACTGGGGTAAGGTCTTCCCTGCAGTGCAAATTCTATCCAGATCTTACATTGCACAGTCCTGTCTTTCAGTGTGGTTTAGGTCTGTCTTATCTGGCTATAATTAAATAATTGCTTGATTAAAGGACATTTTCCAAGGTCATCTGGCGTACCACCTCATGCTCCTTCAAGTACCACCAGTGGAACTTGTACCACAGTTTGAGAAACACTGCTCTATAATCTGAACTCCGACCAGGCCAAAGCATGAGTCCAGTTAAAGTAGGAGTAGCATCTAGCAAACTCCACGGGTTTAGATGAAAGAAAACGCTTTCTTCTGACATGCATACTGCCCTTGGGCAAAAAAATGAGGGAAACCCCAACCTCAAACCAAATCAGTGTTGTTCCACTCAATGGTAATGACTTCAAACTGTTGACGAGTAGTTGAAAAATGTTTCCCAGTAAGTTCAACCAAATTTTCATACACCACACACACACACTTGTACAAAGTAGGCATACTTTACTTATTTAATCTACAGGTTTATCCTTCAAATGTGCATGAATAATGCTCACATGTCTTTTTAGATGTGCTGGCTTCATGCTATAGTTGTTGAGAATCTCACAGCACACAAACCATTGTGAACTTGGTTTTTCCTCTGTTCCACTACAGGTGAATCCCAAACTTAACCTTGCATCGTACCATCTGGTAGTGCTTGATGCAAGGACAGGCGATGAATTAACTTGATCTTTAAAACTTTTAACAGGTGTGTTCGATTTACTAGTTTGGGTTACTGCTCCTGGCATCTGCAACATTCAGTCATGATATAATAGTCGATTTATTGGAGGCATTCATTTGTAACTGTTGTTTTTGGACAAAATCAAAAGGTTTACTGATGGCGTCTCATATAATTTGAAATATTGGAAGCAGTTAACATGACGTAGACATAATGAAATACGGGTGTCTGTGTAGGCCACATAGTATTTTTTTAAACACAAAACACAACTTAATTTCAGTAAAATAAAAGTCAGTAACATGTAATTTGCACATGAAAAGTTTTAATAATTAAATAATTGCTTGATTAAAGGACATTTTCCAAGGTCATCTGGCGTACCACCTCATGCTCCAGTGGAACTTGTACCACAGTTTGAGAAACACTGCTCTATAATCTGAACTCCGACCAGGCCAAAGCATGAGCCTGGTCGACTGTGGCAGATTATCAGCTAACCTCAAGAGAAATGAGAGAAGATCATTTGGAAGGATTACACCCAGCCATGTGTTAGTTTGAGTTTTATACCAAACTTTTAAGTCTAATCATGATTTTATCTTTATGTACAAGAAGACTGTGGGACTGTGGTAGCCTAGCAGTTAAAGTGCTGGACTCAAATGGGTCCTGGACACCAGGGTTCAAATCCCACCTCTGCCAAGCCAATTGACTTGACTAATGCATGTCTTTGGAATGTGACAGGAAATCAGAATACCCAGAGAAAATCCACAGATATGGGGAGAGTGTGCAAACTCCATAAAGGCAGAATGTGAACTAAGGATTGAACTGGGGGATCTCTTGAGGTGTGAAGCGACAGCGTGAATCTTTTGTCCCACTAAACTGCTCCCTTATCATTTCACTAGCAGCATAATCTTGAGTAGATTTTGGCAGTTAGTGAATGCAGTAGCTAATGAAAGCTGAACTATTCTGGCTATAAAACCCAGTACAGTTAAAGTAGGAGTAGCATCTAGCAAACTCCAGGGGTTTAGATGAAAGAAAACACTGTGGTAGCCTAGCGGTTAAGGTACTGGACTCTGGACCAGAAGGTCCAGGGTTCAAATCTTACCTCTGCTACTGTTGGGTCCTTGAGCAAGACCCTTAACAATTCGTTGGATTATAAGATTGTACCAATTGTAAGACTGTACCTGGATAAGGGTGTTTGCTAAATGCTGTAAATGTAAGACAATGTAAATGAATGTCCTTGTTTTCAGCTCCACCCCCCCAACCCCAACAGTTCACTGCAGGCATGTGGCACAAATTGTAGGTCTTAGGAGAGCAGTTTCTTAGTTCTCACTAATTTTTAGTTGCTAGGATAATTAAAATAGTAATTTTAGGCTTGGCCCAATTTTTGTTTTTTTTTTGCCCAGAATTATATATTACACATTAGCACTTTCATATATATTATGATTTGCAGTCTGAAAAAACGAAGTGTATTTAACACAAACCTGAAAGTCTATAACATTACTGAACATTACAAAAGAGTTTTGCCTTGGTTCATATCTCATTATCAATGTGCATTATTTTCCTCCCCAGTAACAGACATGTGTAAGTCAGGAAAAAAGGCATTTATGCTTGCATTTCTTACAGAAATGACCCAAAAAAGATAAAGGGTTTTACATTTTTAAGGAGAAAGGGGTGGTGATGAGTGAGAAGATAGGTACTGGTAGAACTGCAGCAGGGATCTGACGTAAGTTGGAGCATATCTACACCCACACACAATGGCGATTCACCAGAACGAGTTTGAAATCAGAAACACTAAACTCAGAGGAAGAAAAAAAACAATGGCAGAGATCAGGTCTGCGTTAGTAACAGATCTGTAGCCCTGCTGCTTGAGTCGTGCTTAATGTATGACAAGTCTGACATCCATCCTAGTTAAATTTTCCATCACATTGACAGACAAAAGAACAAACAGCCTCTCACACACATCTTTCATGACATGCTCATTTAAAGACAGACTATTCATAAACCTATACCTATACATGTGTGACGGGTCTGACTTATTATACTTGCAGTTTATTGGTGACACCATGCTTTGAACACGCCGTGTCTCTTTTGGCTTTGGAACAGCATGACTTCACCTTATTCACTTCATACCACAGACACTTTACAACAAGATATAGGTACAGGAAAGTCCATCAAAGCAATGAAAGTTTACTTTCATATATCTGAAAGCATTTAGACATGACACGTGGTTGTAGCTGCTGTTTATGACAGTTAGATGATCTGAAATGTGAACCCTTACGTGTACCAAGGAACCATTACACTCCCACTATTGGAGTGACAAATCAGCGGGAAAGGAACTGACCAGCCTGCTCCAAGTCATATGGTGAAAATCATTCCTTGAAATGGAAATGTTTAAATGCAAAGCAAATGTTTCAGCATGGCAGAGTTGGGATATAAACTCACAACCTTCTAATTATAAGGTCTTGAATTACCTAGCCACTCCTGTCACCTAAATAAGTGGCACCCTTAAGGGTTAATGAATTTCTATGGATTAGTAGTACCCTTACATAGCCTACAGTAGTGCTTGAAAGTTTGTGAACCCTTTGGAATTTTCTACATTTCTGCATAATTATGACCTAAAACATTATCAGATTTTCACATAACTCCTAAAAGTAGATAAAAAGTATCCAGCTAAACAAATGAGATAAAATATTATACTTGGTCAGTTATTTATTGAGGAAAATGATCCAATATTACATATTAGTGAGTGGCAAAAGAATGTGAACCTTTGCTTTCAGTATCTGACCCACTGGCAGCAATAATTGCAACTAAACATTTCCTGTAACTGTTGATCAGTCCTGCACACCGGCTTGGAGGAATTTTAGCTCATTCCTCCGTACAGAACAGCTTCAGCTCTGGGATGTTGGTGGGTTTCCTCACATTAGCTGCTTGCTTCACGTCCTTCCACAACATCCTGATTGAGGTCAGGACTTTGACTTGGCCATTCCAAAACATTAACTTTATTCTTCTTTAACCATTCTTTGGTAGAACGACTTGTGTGCTTAGGGTTGTTGTCTTGCTGCATGACCCACCTTCTCTTGAGATTCAGTTCATGAACAGATGTCCTGACATTTTCCTTTAGAATTCTATGATATAATTCAGAATTCATTTTTCCATCAATGATGGCAAGCCATTCTGGCCCAGATGCAGCAAAACAGGCCCAAACCATGATACCACCACCACCTTGTTTCATATATGGGATAAGGTTCTTATCCTGAAATGCAGTGCTTTTCTTTCTCCAAACATAACGCTTTTTGTTTAAACCAAAAAGTTCTATTTGGGTCATATTTATGGATAAATATAGAAAATTCTAAATTATATATTTGACCACACCTTAAGCAATAGCAGCATTGTGTAGATTCATAGGAAATTACTCTTCTGCAGTCCGATGAAGGATATGTATTCCAAAATTCTTATCTTTTGAGAAATATTGGATTAGCTAAGACAAAGACTGAGACTTGATTAGTATTTGGTATGCCCCCCTTTTAAGTTTGTGCAAAATTTGATGATCCATGTTATGCCATCATGATTTCCAAACATGTTTCTTTTTCTTTTAGATTTATTTTGATGTTAATGAATGCTGCAAGTTCCCCGATAAATGGTTTTGGTCAAAGGACTGTGGAGGAACGTCCAAGACAGTCAGCGCGTTGGTTTTCTTAAACTTTGAGGTGTGTTTTGGGTTATTATCCAACTGCAGTATGAATCCTTCTCGACAAGTATCCAGACAAGCTGTTGTCTGCTGTTGTTCATTGTCATATGCAATCACTGCTTGCGGAACTTTAATTATTTGATCAAGTGTTGGTCAAGTTTGTGGTTTGAATAGTGGGTTAGATGTTTAAAATGCGCCATATATTATAGCTGGATATCAAAGTCCAACTGTAGAATAAAACCTTACCATTAGTTGTTGGCCAGGCTCTGAGATGTGTATAAAACATGTTGTAAAAGGGTATCATTTGGATAAAGGGTTTGGGTAAAGTGGTATGGCAAACCTGAAAACTTTGAGGACGTTGCTACTGTGATGGGTGAACAATGAAATACTTGTGGTGTAGTTTGGTATGGCAGGGGCATCCACAGACTGTAATGAACTTCAGGAAAGACTGAATATAATGTGATAGAGCCACAACTGTAGATCTGGAACTACAATAGTCATAAGTTAATCAACAAAACAGGTGATTCTCCAAAGACACACCCCTATTCCTTTTGCAAAGCAGGTTTCAATTTTTTTTGTTGTTGTTTCAGTTTTTGGTCTAGCTCAACTCGGATATCTCTAGCCACCACGTGCCTACTGTGATTGCTTCTGTTTTACCATCAGGCGGAGACATCCATGGCGACAATAAGCTTGCATTGGAGGAACATGCTACACTTTCCATATCCCGCCTCTGCCGTTGCCTAATCAGTCAAAAAAAGCCATTTCCTCCCTTACACATGGCCAGCTGTGTCTGTGCGGTGCCCATATATAATATGGCAGCCAGAGGTAACAGTGGCAAGGAAACACACCTTGAGGCACATTAGGAAGAAAATGACTCAAACTCAAATAGGGAATTCAGCCTTCTCTGGGTGGGAGATTGGACAATTGGATTAAGATGAAAGAGTGTGAATGTAGCTGATCTGGGACTGTGAGCAAACCTTTACAGCTGCTTCTCCGGAACATAAATGGTTTAGCACGCTGAGATTTACCCTTCTTTTATGTAGAGAGCTATATAGAGCAACTACAGGCAAACCCATGTAGGTCTGCTCAGAGGTTCTATCTATTTTCCTGTGTCTAATCTGTATGCAAGGAAGAGAGATGGAATGATGGAGTCACCGAAGAGGGACCAGGCCACCTTGATGAGGTGTTGACAGATGAGAGGTGTCAGGTTGTGCTTGTTACACACGAACACACAAATTCATGGGTTGTTCCGCCTCCCAGGGACACATCTGCTACACCAGCTGCTGCTTGGATGTTCAGTCACACGTGAATCGAGGTCAAGGGAGTGTTTATGTGGCTCTAACACTCAGGCGCTGTTATATTAACGCTCAGCCTGAGGTCACTTCATCAATGGAATGGAATGACATTAAGGACAGGCAACGTTTAGAGGGACCTAGACACATGCCGAGGGTCCCATGTGTAAACAAGCTCAGATTGGTGGGATATTCCTCAACTGCATATATCCCCAAGAGCTGCATTAACGGGGTTAGCTGAGGTGAGCTATGGTCTCTCTCTCGGTCCCTCTCTCTGGCCTGCCTAAGTGTCAGAGCAGCTGCCTCAGCCAGTGCCAATGCAGAACAAACAGACAAGTGTTGCCAATGTTCCCTGTCTCACACACACACATACCGAGACATGAACTGCTAACAGGCCCTTTTCTCCGGTGCCATGAGGCGTGAAAGCAGCATGATGATAATGTGTATATACAAATCTTTTTTCCCTCACTTGATACACATGAGAGCTCTTTCCCTCTCATAAGAATGCACTGCAACAGCTAGCAGATGTCATGAGCAGCATATACACACAGGCTAAGCTGTGAAACATGAGAGGATGCTACTAAAAAAAAGAAAGCGTACTTTTCTCTCATTTCTTAAATCTGTAGTGTATGAGCGATTAGTACAATTAAAAATGCTAATTTGAACATCTGTTACACAGACATGACAAAATGTTTTACAAAGTTGTTCCTCCACACAGTATGTAGCACAGCCACCGAACGATTGCGAACACAAACAAAACAAAAAAACAAACAAAAAAACCTCAGAAAAAAGAGCTTCTAGGATACAGTGGCAAATATTTAATGTGACCTCCCCTTACACTTCAGCAATAGCAGCATCTGGCAGCCTTATCGGGATGCCAAGTCGACCCTTCTACAGTCCGAAGAAGCTCCATCAAGAATGGTCTTTTTGTCAGAGTAGCAGTCCACCTTTTCAGATGAGGAACATGGTAAAAAGGCTAAGATATGCTAAAGCTCACAAAGACTGGATTTTTGTGAGGTCAGTGGAAATGAGTACCGTATTTTCGGACCATAAGGCGCACTTAAAATCCTTTAATTTTCTCAAAAATCGACAGTGTGCCTTAAAATGCGGTGCGTCTAATGTATGAAATAATTCTGGTTGAGCCTTCTGACCTACAACCGATTGTAGATGGTACACAGCGCTCATAAATCTGTCAAAATGTTTTAGCACGGCCTTTAGTAGGTTACGAAGCTTACGGCAACCATAGTGCGCAGCATCGCGGAGTAATACGCTATGTGCTTCAGCATTAGGGTATGTGCATTCATTCATTTATTTTCGAAGCGGATTTCAAACTCAACGCTATCAGTCATGCAGTACAACATGGAAACAGAGCAGCTGCGAGAGAATTCAACATTAACAAATCAATGGTACGGAAGTGGAGGAAGCAAGAAGACGCCCTGCGCCAGGTAAAGAAGACCAAACTGAGTTTCTGAGGGAACTTAAGAGTTTTGTTTCATTTAATGCGTCTTATAACCCGGTGAGCTTTATGTATGAAAATAGATCCGTTAGCAGTCGGTCACTGATATCACGCCTTATAACCCGGTGTGCTTTATAGCCCGGAAAGTACGGTATTATGGAGTGACCAATCCAACTGTGAGATCTTTCTGTCCAATTGTTGACAATGCTGTTATATATGGTCATTATACCATAAATCTAATGGTGGACTACGACTTTTGTACTGCACTTTGTATTCAGGTATGCTCTGCATAATGTGTGTGGACAACATCCGGTTGCATATACGTCCATGGTCTGATAAGGTAATTATCCGTATTATTAAGGGTATTAACCAACTTAATCCATATATTACCTTGGCAGGTACTTTAGCTGAAAGAAAGTTGTAAAGACACATGTCATAGTGACTGTGGTGCACAAGGTTTTATTAAACACAAAGCAGAGAAATGAACACTTAACTATGCGTTATGGATAAATAATATGTGCAGCCATCTGCAACTCAGATCAAATCATCTTCTTATAAGCACTGCACTGATAAGGCGCAGGCCGGATCTGCACTCACGCAAACCATGCATGGACTGCTGGACAGTTGCAGGTGTCCCAGTGCACTACACCTAAGGATGGGACAACATAACAACAGTACTGTATGTGCAGTATCTTGGCTATTTAGTCAATACCAGTACACTACAGTATAGCATAGTCCAGTCAAGTCAAGTCAGATTTATTTATATAGCGCTTTTTACAATGGAGCATTGTCTCAAAGCAACTTTACAAGTTTAGATTATCTCCTAATAACTACGTCCAATCCCAATAAAGCTTTACTAAGTAAAATGTGGTATATAGGTGCGTATATTCACTATGGTTGTTATACAGAACATATTGTGACGTTAACTCAGTCACACAAATAGCTAAAGCCAGAGGAACTGCCAGGAATCCAATTTGGATTACTATGCTGTTGGGATTGTGTCTTAGGCTATGCGCCTGTTTTTCAGTATGACTGCATGGTACCAATGTCAGATATGATCAGATCCAGTGATTTTTCTTCAGCCTTTAACTTTCCAGCTTTAGCTTGCCCAAAGATTCCTGTTTGCAGGTAACATAAGTGGAGCCAGGTGTGCTATACACTTTTGGCAAGCTCATACATCTCAATGATCTCCACTGTAAGGAGCATTTATTTGTGTTACATTAGCCTTCCTTTCAGCTTGAAGGAGTCTGGATATTCTCGTTTACAGTACATCATGAGTTGCATTACATCATGTCATTTAGCAAATGCCCTTATCCAGAGCGACATACAACTGGTACAATCTTACAATCCAAGCAATTGTGGGTTAAGGCTTTTGCTCAAGGACCCACCAGTGGCATCTTGGCAGAGGTGGGATTTGAACCTTGGACATTCTGGTCCATAGTCCAGCACGGTAACCGCTAGGCCACCACAGTCTCACTTGTCTTTAAGTGTATCCACTGTGGACTGGTGTGCATGAAAATTGCAAGAGACCATCCATTTCTGAAGTACCTGGCACCAACAACCACACCACAGTCAAAGAGACTTGCGTTGTTCCCATTTGCACGTGTTCCTAACAAACTTTAATAAGCATTACTTGGGTTATTAATGAGGGTTAGATTACGCTAATAGTGTCAAAACATCATTCAAATACCTGCATTAATAGGCAAGAAGCGGCCTTCATGTCCTTCATTTTTCTGCTGTGAAATATTACTTGCCACTACCACTTTCTTTTTCTGTGTAATAGGAGATTGTTTTTAAATTACAGTATTTTCTTGCAAAAGTATCCAGGCAACAACATACAGGTGCAGACTGCATGTATACATGCTGATTGTAAAAGTTAAGTACAGAAGTCAACATGCATTTAAATTTATCTATTCAGTACCATAAGTTGTACCTTTTACAGATGCAGCAGTCTCCATTCTTAGAAGAAGGTTTTCCAGTAGATTTTGAAGTGTAACTGCAGGGATTTGTTTATATTCAGCCGTGAATGCTAATGCCTTCCTCAAGGACAGAATTCCAGTTTATCTCAAGGGTTGAAGACAAGGCTGTCTGCAGTGCAGTCAAGTTCTTCCACAGCAACAGGTATTTCCTTCATTAATAAACAAACCATCTGCTTAGCATCACAGACATATGTAGTAATTTGCTCTAAGCTATTTTGGGTTGCCGACATGCATGTTAAAAAGGAACCAGGAAGCTGTCCATGCCTTGAAGATAGCAGTTATCTAGCAAATAATGAAAATCTTAATTTAGTGTCCTGAGGTGTTTACTTTTGAATTCCTGAAGTTAAATAAAAGTAAAATGGTAAATTAAGGATAACTCCATGTTCTGGCATTATTTCACTTGTGATTCACCTGGCCACAAACTCTGGCCCTCTCCCCTAGTATTCTCAGAACAGGTGTTGTGTTGGGGGCAACAAGGTGGGACCCCTGGTACATGCTCAGTCTGTCCTCACCTCATCAGAACTTTGGTTTGTTCCCTGTGTATGCCCCTTCTCTTTATTCTCGCATGCCCCTATTCTCACACCAGAACTTCCAGGTGAGAGGCCATACTGGTCTATCCTACCCAACAAACCTGAAGAAGCAATGTAACCAACAATTCTCACCTCACCAGAGGTTGTATTTGAACCGATTTTCTACCACTGAGCTAACTCAGTTTGAATACAGCCTCTGGTGAGGTGAGCCCTATTGGTTACTTTGTACCCTTATGGCACAGATTAGGGACAGAACAAGTCTGGCCCAGGAAACACACCAACATTCTGGCATGTGCAAGACAGAGTGAGCACAGGGACTAGGGTCAGGACCCACTTGGTGTTGGGGGCTGGATTGCAGTCATTGTGGATTCATTTTTAGATCATCATTCATTATGGGTTAGCGGTTTGGATGGTGGGGAGGGGGACTAAAATTTCTCAAACGCTGTAGCGATTTGACTGTACATCAGATATAGAGTGTTTGGGTGCCAGGATTTGAGAATGTTATTTCTACTAGACAATGCTCCTGCTCACACTACAAAGATAACCAAGAAGTAATTTGAGAACAAATTCATCAGGTTAAATTTTTTTTTTGGCCTGGTCAAAGTCCAAATTTGGTCTCAAATTAAACACAGACTAACCTAGAAACATTTTCAACTACTCATCTGTTTAAAGCCATTACCACTGGATGGAACAACACTGATTTAAACATATAAGGAAATTAAAGGGAAAGGATATCCCATACTAAATATTTACTAATTTTCTGACCAATATTTCCCACTGAGACTATTAAAAACTTAATATTTTGCAAGGTTGGGGTTTGACCAATTTTTCTGCCCAGAAGTGTATACATAAATATAATATAGTATACAGAAAATTAATAACTATTAGATCAGGAGCGCTAGCAAATCTTAAATACACCAATTCACAGCAACCTAGCCAAAAACAGCAGATGGAATTAGCGAGTTAGCTAGATATGACACTTACATTTTGGCTGCAACACATCTTATTTTCAATCTATGTGGTAACATCACAAGTCTCAGTTCATTCCGGTGGCATCTGCTTTGCATCAACAAGGTCAGTACCTGTTTGCACTAAGCTACTGTGCTGTGGGTGTTGAGCATGCATGCTATGCATAAAATGTAGATAGGAACTGCTTATGATGGCTTCAGGATTTCCTATTTTTATAGAAATAATAGAGCTCTCAGAGATTTATGTCGTGTTCTAGTGTACATAATTTAACTTTAACGCTCAATAAAAAGCCAGAAAGATGAGCCTGGGGGACTTGTAAAAGTGACACCTGATATGGAGACGGACTAGATGATGGTGTTTCCTGCCCATTTCCAAGGTCAAGAGCACACAGAAAATGACAGCTCTGAATTCTTCTGTCTAGTGGATATCACCGTCAGCTGAACACAGACACCATGAACAAGAAACCCTACATCACTCAAGGTTGAGAGCTGTTTAGTTTGTAATATGAGCTTGTCAAAACGTATAATAAAGTCATTAAGTCAATTGTAAAAACAAACCGCCGTAAAAAATGTGCATTCTGCACTAATGTAAGGGACCTGTAATGCCATCAAAGGGTGGTGTCAATTAAAAGATAATGCACACAACTAAGAGTACATACAGTGGTGTGAAAAAGTGTTTGCCCCCTTCCTGACTTATTATTTTTTTTTGCATATTTGTCACACTTGTTTTGGAACATCAAACCCATTTAAATATTAGTCAAAGACAACACAAGTAAACACAAAATGCAGTTTTTAAATGAAGGTGTTTATTATTAAGGGTGAAAAAAATCCAAACCTACATGGCCCTGTGTGAAAAAGTGATTGCCCCCTAAACCTAATAACTGGTTGGGCCACCCTTAGCAGCAACAATTGCAACCAAGCGTTTGCGATAACTTGCAGTGAGTCTTTTACAGCATTGTGGAGGAATTTTGGCCACTCATCTTTGAAGAATTGTTGTAATTCAGCCACATTGGAGGGTTTTCGAGCACGAACGGCCTTTTTAAGGTCATGCCACAGCATCTCAATAGGATTCAGGTCAGGACTTTGACTAGACCACTCCAAAGTCTTCATTTTGTTTTTCTTCAGCCATTCAGAGGTGGACTTTCTGGTGTGTTTTGGATCATTGTCCTGCTGCAGAACCCAAGTTTGTTTCAGCTTGAGGTCAAGAACAGATGGCCGGATATTCTGCTTCAGGATTTTTTTGGTAGACAGCTGAATTCATAGTTCCATTTATCACAGCAAGTGTTCCAGGTCCTGAAGCAGCAAAACAACCCCAGACCATCACACTACCACCACCATATTCTACTGTTGCTATAATGTTCTTATATGTTCTGTGTTACTTTTACGCCCGATGTAATGGGACAAACACCTTCTAGAGTTCAACTTTTATCTCATCAGTCCACAGAATGTTTTCCCAAAAGTCTTGGGGATCATCAAGATGTGTTCTGGAAAAATTGAGACGAGCTTTAATGTTCTTTTTGCTTAGCAGTGGTTTTCATCTCGGAACTTTGCCATGCAGGCCATTTTTGCCCAGTCTCTTTCTTATGGTGGAGGGATGAACACTGACGTAACTGTCCTGATGGACCGAACTGACCTAACTGATCTAACCTAACACTGATTTAACTGAGGCAAGTGAGGCATGCAGTTCTTTGGATGTTGTTATGGGGTCTATTGTGACCTCTTGGATGAGTTGTCGCTGCGTTCTTGGGGTAATTTTGGTCGACTGTTCCATGTCTTCGCCATTTGTGGATAATGGCCCTCACTGTGGTTCGCTGGAGTCCCAAAGCTTTAAAAATGGCTTTATAACCCTTTCCAGACTGATAGTTCTCAATTACTTTCTTTCTCAAATGTTCCTGAATTTCTTTGGATCTTGGCATGATGTGTAGCTTTTAAGGATCTTTTGGTGTACTTCGCTTTGTCAGGTAGGTCCTATTTAAGTGATTATTGAGAACAGGTGTGGCAATAATCAGGCCTGGGTGTGGCTAGAGACAGTGAACTCAGGTGTGATAAACCATAGTTATGTTTTAACAGGGTGGGGCTTGGGCAATCACCTTTTCACTATTACGTACACAATTATACAGAAAAATCCAAAAGCAGCACCAACAAGTCCACACACTTCACCAAACAACCCCCAAAAGTAACAGTTACTGGACCATACCCTTTTAAATTACTTTGTCAAATATGATATAATTGCAAGTTACAATTGCATTGTAAAATACAATTACTATCCACATAACTTACACAGCACAATGATTAAGTAATTTTCATTAAATAAACAAGCAAAACCAAAGATTTTACAGCATAATTTTGGTGGGACCTACATAACCCATGAGCCATCAGGTGTTTCTTCATTGTAAAGTTGGTGAAGAACAAAATGTACTGGAGAATTTTCTCATCGTGAAGCTCTTTATTGAGCTTGTTTAATAGCACAGACTGTAGCTCTTAAAATAACTAGTAAGGGTGCTGAGTGTTTATGTAAGTAAGAATGGGGGAAAGTACATTAAGTGAAAAGAGCGTCTTGCTCATGGTAGGTAAGTAATGTAAACAGTGCATAAGCACAAGACACCTTAATGAAAGCCTTTATAAAGCAGAACAATAATGAAAATAAACCCAGCATACCGGACCTACAATGTGTGCAGGAATACCATTTCTACTTTTCTGTAGCCTGGGAGGCTGCCAGAACTACAGTATTGTGGGCTTTTGATTCACCTTGATGACTGTTGGAGCCATGCTTGAAGCTGTTGGACAAATAACATAATAAATTCATTATTACAGTGAACTGAATACAGTGATACCTGAGTTCTCGACCACCTCGGAACACGTCGAATTCAGTTGTTGACACATTTTGAGTAGAAAAATTTGTCTCGGTTCTTGTCGATTGCTCAATACTTGGCGCACTTGCTTAAGCTTACTGTATATGAGTCAAACCACATCACTCATTTCAGCCGAAACTCGATTCATGGTTTCACGAGTAGCGATTCAGTACCTATTGATTCAGTGATTCAGGTTCCCAATAGCCCTTGCTCAGAGAAGAACTCCATTGTGTTTATCGTGTTTTTCTTTATTTTTACATCTACAGTACTTTATTCTTAGAGCAAATAAGTCTCCATGGGTCCTTAAAAGGTTAGTTTATAAGAGCCAACCAAAAACAAAACAGGAATTGAATGTTCCAGAACACAGGCTGCGGTTATCTTAGCAGCTATGCTAGCACCATAAGTTCACCAATAGAGTAAGTTTTTTGCTTTTAGTTTTCACTTTCAATCCATTACTCACCAAATTTCATGAGATTTTTCAACACTTTATTATAAAATAAGCTTTGTCTTAATGATTTTGGCCAACTGTAGGTTAATGTAAGTGGTTTAAACATGAACTCACTTGAATTGAGAAGCAAAGTTGAATCCAAGTGAATGATTTGTAGGAACACCCTGCTGTAGCCTACCACATTTCACAGATTCTCAGTCTCTCTCTCAAGCACATGATGGGATTCGTTTACATGTACAAACTTTTCTTGCCATTATTCCCTAAATAATACAGCAATGCAATTACTTATTAGACATTCAATACATATTGGAATATTATAATTATTTGTTAGATTTTTTTGTATTGGACATTATTTGTTCATCAGCCACTTTATCAGCTACACCTAACTACTACCGGGTTGGACCCCCTTTTGCCTTCAGATCTGCCTTAATTCTTCACGGCACAAACACAACAAGGTGGTGGAAGCATTCCTGAGAGATTTTGGTCCATATTGACATGATTGCATCAGGCAGTTGCTGCAGATTTGTCAGCTGCACCTCAATGATGTGAATGACCCATCCTACTATATCTCAAAGGTTCTTGTATTGAGATCTGAGTACTGTGAAGACATTGTCATGTTCAAGAAGACAGTTTGACATGATTTGAGCATCGCGGCATGGCGTGTTATCCTGCTGAAAGTATTCACTAGAACATGGGTATACTGTGGTAATAAAGGGATGGACATGGTCAGCAACAATGCTCAAATTGGCTGTGGTGTTTAACAATGCTCAATTGGTATGACAGGGCCCAAGTGTACCAAGAAAACATCCTCCACACCATTACACCACCAGCAGCAACCTGAACTGCTGATACAAGGCTAGATGCATCCATGCTTTCATGTTGTTTATGCCAAATTCTGACCCTACCATCTGAATGCTGCAGAAGAAATTGAGACACCTAGGTGACATTTTGCCAACCATGCCAAATTTAAAGTCACTTAAATCATTTTTCTTCTAAATTCTGATGAAGTGTTTGAACTTCACCAGGTCTTCACCAAGTTGCTGCTGTGATTGACTGATTAGATATTTACGTTAATGAGCTGTTGAACAGGTGTACCTAATAAAGTAGCTGGTGAGTGTATGTACAGATGATAAACTATACATGCGGATGTGTGTAGGTTATATGCAACATTTTGCCATTTTATAGAAGGGGATTGAGCTTCAGATTGGTCCTGGAACTAATCCCCACACGGATACGGAGGGCCAGCTGTTCAGTGTTTTTCATTACAAACACACAATTTTGCTATGATGACATTATGCATTAGAGCTAGCATGGGCTTCACAAGTTTGTGCAAAATCTGATGATCCATGTTATATCAGCATGATTTCACAATATTTCAAAGAACATATTATGTGATGTTACTGAAAGCTCTGCCTTCAAGTGCCCCCATACATTCTCAGTGGGGTTTAGGTCAGATGACAGCGGAGGAAAGTCCATGACAGTCTGCACACAGTCTGCACTCCTTTATCTTCTTTGGTCTCCAAGTAGTTTTCAAAGCTTTGAGCTGTGTTTGGGGTCATTATCCTTTCGCAGTATGAATCTTTCTCCACAAAGATCCAAACTATCATCTTCACTGGTGGAATCCCAGGAAAAAATGTACTGTGATTTTTTTTATAGTAAAACTGTGAATTGCTTGATAGATTTAATGTGAATTTTCACAGTTTGACCATGAAGTTCACAGTTCTACTATGCATTTTTGATGGTAATTTGGCCACTTCATGGTTCTACTGTAAAATTTCATAGTACAACTCTAAACTTGGTTGACTATGGACTGACCATGAATTATTTCACAGTTGTACTATGAATTTTGGTGGTAATTTGGCCACTTCATGGTTCTACTGTCAAATTTCACAGTACATTTTTTCCTGGGACAAGACAAAATATTTAGTTTAGCCAGTAATTCAGTGGAATACATGTAGATGTTTAAGATATAAGTGTGCAAATGTATCATGTAGAGAAACTGTTTCAGGGTGAAACTGCTTTTAAAGTAAGGTGGTGTTATTCCTAACTGTTCTTTATCAACTGTATCAACTGTACATTTATCAACATTAGGTCAATTTAGCAAACCCAGGTCTAGAACTTAAGTCATAGCTATTGTAACTGGACCTTTTTTTATTATTATTTATTAATATTTGTTTGAATTTTGCCAAAAATAATTAGTTTTTTTTTTAATAATGTGAAATCACTAAATCCTTTTGATTAATTAATTACTTGGTGATATAACAAAGTTAAGATACTAGGTGTTATCCATATTAGTTTTGGTTCCTACTACCTGCAGCTGGGGCAATTAGTGTAACACCCACAGTGAGCACATGCAGTGATTTTCCCAGATTTAATTAAAAGCATAGTCTATGCTTGTATGTGTCACGAACGGGGTGCCTAACAGGCAAGGAGACGTGCGCAGGTTCTAGGGTTATCACCATGATGGCTGTTTATTCAAAATAATGTACACAACTACAAAAAGCTGCACCCAAAACGAACCGTAAAGAAAGCGGGCATAACCGTCCAACGAACACAAAGCAGCCTATAGCTGGTGACCATAACAAAAGCGGGCTTTAACCGTTAAACAAACACAAAGCAGCCTATAGCTGGTGACCATAACAAAAGCGGGCTTTAACCGTTAAACAAACACAAAGCTTGGATCTTTAAACCCCAACGAAAAGTGGGCTTGAACTGCCGAACAAACATAGGTGAGCTTAACGCTAGAAACCACAACCAAAGCGGGCTTGTACCGCTGAACGAACATACGCGAGCTTGAACCGCTGAATGAACATACCGTTTGTGACATGGCAAAGGGAGCTTTCCCTCGATAATTCCCCGCACCGAGGGGGAGCCGGGATGCTGTTTAAATAGTCCTGCTTACAGCTGCAAGTCATTACGGTAGCATCCCAGCATCTCCCTCGGCGTCTTTGCAAACCGGGTGGCGCTGCAGAGGTCCACGTCCTGGATCGCCACCCGGCGACTGGGAGGAGCGCAACACCCGTGCTCACGGCGTACCGTGACAGTATGGGTAAGATGTATGTACACACTTTGAAATGTTTTATAATCCTATAAATTTGTGAATTTTGTTTATACTATATATAATATGTAAGGATCGAAGATAAACAATGTGTTTGAAGGTTGTGTGTAGGTTTGTGCTTAATGCGAATGAAGCTTTGGTAATATTTAGCTCAGTCATGGTTTTCCGGTTATCGATTACGTATTTGGAGAGCGCCATTTTGGCTGTATGAACTTATTGTGCCCCATGCTACTTTTATACACAATTAAATCAGCCGATCTCCATTTCCGGTGTGTGTTTGCCTCACTTAAACTACATCTCCCATTTTGAGTCTGCTACACTATAAGATTGTGTCTGAAACCAATTATTTTGTCTGAGCCCATGCAGGTATTAAAATGCTGCCTGCGAATCCTGCCTTAAGTATTATGTTTACAAGACGAGTGCACATGAAGGGCACCACAGTGAGAAGCTCCCATTTTTCTGAGCCAAGTTTAGATTTTTAATATGAGTTTTAGCCTGATCAGTATCCCTTTGAGTTCCAGCTTTGGTCTAGTTTGTTTTCTGTTTTAATATTTTGTTTGGTTTTGTCTTTAGATATTTCAGTTTTTGTTATTTTCTCTACTCAAATTTGTCTTTTCGGTTCCATGCCATAATGGTCTAAGGGTCACGAAGTAATGATGATTACACACATGATGAGTAGCCTTTATTTCAGGTTAGTTTTCATTTAGGTTAGTTTTTAATGCAATTGTAGCATGGGAGTATATTATTTTTACTAAAATGAAATTTTTAGTTTTAATTCCTTTTAGCCAACACAGTACTCATTTGCTCACATATGAGCATATACTATAATTTAACACGTCTCTGGATATAAACTTTACGTATCACCAGGTGTTGTAGGAACACAAATGTCCTCTTCTTATAGATAGGAAAAGAAAAATAAACCAAACATGTTTCGTTTATTGTTGCTTTAACCATCAGCAAGTACAAATCTTGTATGTGTTGCCATCTTCATTCAAGTTGGCTTCACTTGCTGGAAACTTTAATTCACAGGAATATCGGAAGTGATGTGATTCATCATGCTAGAAATGCTGACTGGGTGATGGCTTAATAAAACACAATAAACCTACCTGACTAGCTGAATAAAAACACATGCCATGTTAGAAAATACCAGTAATTGTGAACATATACCTGGAAGTAAACATACTTTTTGCTGAAATATTAAAAATTTATGTGGCTATGCACCTGAACAAACAATTTTTGCCAGTCTACATTTTTCAGAAGTTTGACCTGCAGAAGTCTACAAAGTCTATGTCAGGCCAGCCAAGGAAGGAAAGCTGTTATCAAGAACTTTATTCAGAGTTTGGTGTAGATGGGGTCAGAGCCAGTGCAGAATGGTATGCACTTTGAAGTCATCCATCATGCCCCCAGAGGGGATGATTACATAACCCAGGAATGAGATCTGAACATGGAACTCACATTTTTCAGCTTTAATATATAGCTTGTGCTGGAGTAGGTGTTGGAGGACACATCGTTCATGATAGGTCTGCACTTAAAGGGTCGGGGAATAAACCATTTTATCAATATATGCTTTTACAAACCGACCCAACTGGAACACAATGGGTGGGTGTGTTGAGCTTGTTTGGCATCACTAGGTATTCATAATGACCCCTGATGTTGATAAAGGAGACTTTACTTTTGTCCAGACGTGGATGAGATTGTAAGCTCTCTCCAACTCGGAAACATGGCCAGAACCAGTAGGACAGGATAGGCAAATTTCTGCAGCATTTGCAGTAGTGTGGCTCTGTAAAGGAGGTAATGCCAAGGCAGCGGCAAGGCAGGGCCGGAACATGTGGATAAAGTCAGTCTTGGACAGCGTTATTGCAGTGACAATGAGGAAGCACTGGAAAGGACTAGTACTAGCTTCTGCTTTGAAGGACGTGTCAGGATGATGTGGGCTGGACAATTCCATTTGACCCTATTCTCCTTCCACACCATGCTGTTCAATTACAGACTGCTGTGCTCCACCTATTTAAACCCTCACGCTAGTTCACTTTCTTTTGGTGTTTTTTCACACAGCCTTTTCTGGGTCTCCCATGGTGCCATGTCTGGTTTATTTGCTCCTGTAGTTATTTTCTTGTATTGGTCCATATTGCTGTATTGTTAGCTGTTTGCCTCATTGATTTGTTAGCACCGCTGTTCATATTTTTTGGTTCTGTCTTAGGTAGCACATTTGGTTCTGTCTTCTCATATTAGCATCGTTTGTAGCATTGTGTTTCAGCATCGGCCTCTGTCTGTTTATGGTATTGTTAGCCTTTAGTCCTCTGGTTAAAGTGTACATGTGTAAGCATTTCTGTTTGTACTAACTTCTCGTCTGGTTTAGCACATGTCTATTTGTATTAGCACTGTCTGTTATTAAGAGTATTAGCTGTCTTGTATTAGCATTGTCTGTTTTGTTTTCTTAGTATAGCTTAGTGTCTGGTTGTGTTGGATAGCTTATTTACATTTATGTCATTTAGCAGAAGCCCTTATCCAGAGCGACTTCCAATTGATACAGTCTTACAGTCTTACAATCCAAGCAATTTTGGGTCAAGGAGAGTGGCAGCCTGTGGCAGAGGTGGGTTTTGAACCCTGGATCTTCTGGTCCATAGTCCAGGACCTTAACCGCTACAACACCACAGTCCCCATTTTATTGTGTCACCCTTGTCTCCTAGTTAGCTTAGTACCTTAGCCTTCTCAATGTCATTGTATTTCCACCATGTCTATTGTAAATAAATCACACACACTTGTACCTATGGCTGTCTCTGTTCCTCTGCCTTGCACCAAACATGACAGGAGGGGGCTATGAAAGAGAAAAGGTATACCACTATACAGAGCCTTGCCCCTTCAGGACACCACAGCCAAAACAGTAGTGCTACTGGTCGAGGAGCATTCCCTTCCATGCCGGAATTGTTCAGGGCTGGAACATGGCACAACAAGTATTGGGAAAGATAAGGTTGTAAGAGAGCACCATATACCACAGATTGGTGGGCAATTCTGGATCAAGTGGCCGCTCCCTTTATAATAATAGCACCAGCCCACTATGTGTCGGCTGTGCAATAGTTGTACTGTCAGACAGAATTCACCTGCATGGGTTTGGGCGTGGGAGAGAAAGGAGGTGGTACTGAAGTGGAGTAGGAAGCAGATGGGTGCAGTAAGTGCACAGCTGGAGTAGCTGGCCCAGTTTAATGACCATAGTTATGAGCTCATCCAGGAACCATCTGATGTCTCTACACGCCAGTTTGGACTGGATATTGCGATTGAGGCCATGATATGAGATGGTCTTCAGTGTGACATCATCCCATTCACTTTCTGCCACCAAAGTGTGAAACTTGAAATCAAACTCAGCCATAGCCTGGAAGCCCTGTTTCAAGGTCCAGTAGCATCTAACCACAACTTTGCCCACAATGAGGGTAGTGAAACAGAGCAGTCATAATTGTGCATCTCCTTTCCACACTGGGATCATGTGGCATGGACCTCACATGTTTGTGCAAAATTTGATGATCCATGCTATCCCAGCATGATTTTACAATATATTGAAAAGCATTTTGTGATATTACTGAATGGTTGGCTTTCTCTGTCTTCAAGTGCCGCCATAAATACTTGATGGGGTTAGGTCAGATGGAGGAATGTCATGATATTCAACACTCATTGATCTTCTTTGGTCTTCAAGTAGTAGTTGCAAAGCTTTGAGGTGTGTTTGGGGTCATTTTCCTTCTGTAGTATGAATCATTTTCCATATAGATCCAATCAACTTCACTAGTGGGCTCAGACTTAAAATTTAATCACAGACTATGACGTTTAGTTTGCAATGCAGTGGAATATGTAGTAGTTTGTCACAATATCAGTGTGAAAATATATAGAGAAACTGTTTCAGTCTGAAATTGTTAATAAAAAATAAGGTGGTGTTATTCATAATTGTTCATTATCAATGTATGACATTTATCAACATAATTGCTTTCACTAGTGGTCTCAGAGTTTGGCCACCACTGTACTTGACATTGTTTGTTACCATGTGTATATGCGATTCCCCCAGCATATGATGTTTTGCTCATTCTTTATAATGAGCATCAAGCTGTTTTAGCATTTAGCAACATTGTTTTAGATGGGATTGATATTGGTTCGAGTCGGAAAAGCATCTGCACAGCTCTAAATTACTGGGAGCTCAGTGGTTTCACTGTGGTTATGTCTTTATCTCATTGAGTCTTATCGGCTGGTTGAGGTGTAGTTTAATGTTCTCTAAATATGATTTATCCATAAGGGAATGTTTACCAATTGTCAAAGCATCTGCAGCATTTCATTCTGCTCGGTGGGTAGCACCGTTGCCTCACAGCAAGATGGTCCTGAGTTCGACCCCCATGTGGTACTTTGTGTGGAGTCTGCATGTCCTCACCATGTCCATATGGGTTTATACTCCAGTTGCTCCGGTTTCCTCTCACAGTCCAAAGGCTAGATACTCTAAAACTGCCCGATCTGAGTATATATGACTAGCTTGGAAGTAACCTTGTGTATCTAACCTTGTCTGTCATTAAAATGGCCATTGATGCTGATAACGATGTTAAATAAACCAAATATACAAACAAACATTCTGCATGCAGAGTGAAAATGAGCAGGGCATTTAGTAATACCCAAGTCTTTAGCATTTCCTTAAATATAACTGCTATTGTTTGACCTCTCTGTGAACCACAGATTTATTTTTTGTAGTACAATCCAGTGGAGTGAAAACCACACCTACACACAGAGCGGAAAAGCTGAGCAATGTGACAGACTGCGAAACATCAGACTGATGTCAGCGTATGGTATCAAATGGTACTTGTTGTTGGAATACATGTATATTTAGTTATTTGCAGATCCTTATCAAGCTCACCTTACAATCCAAGCAATTGTGGGCTAAGGGCCTTGCTCAAGGACCCAAAAGTGGCAGCTTGGCAGAGGTGGGATTTGAACCCTGGACCTTCTGGGCCACAGCCCAGTACCCTTAACCATTGAGCCACCATAGACTGGTAGGAATATGGATAGCATTTGCTTTATCCCAGTAAGTATATTCAATACAAGTTCCAGTATCGATGCTATCCCTACTTGCTACACTTCTGTTCTTATCACAATAGCCACAACAAGTCAAAAACAGTCACCAGAAAACTGTACAGTTCAAACAACTGCACAATAGACAAACAGGTATGGCATGGACTCTGTACCAAGGCCATTTTAGGACATGCCACATAGAATACTGCACCCACGAGTGGGATGAGTCAGATGCTTTATATGAGATTTTCACATACTCACACTGGACATTCTGGAGATTTATGCCCTCTAAACAATCCCTGACACTATATGTCCTCGAAAGTGCTTTATTCAGTGACACCCCTATAAATCCAAAAGCCTCCTGGTCCTGGCCTCAAAAAAAACTTCATCTCAAACACACCCTACTATAAACACCAATACAGGAGCACTTTTCCCCTTACTCTTAGTCATGGTGTACACCACCGGACTCAAAACATTGCACAGGTGTGTGCTACCCCATTACCCAGGAGGACACCTTCTTTTCAAATAAGAGGCAAAGGAGAAGAGAGTGAAAGCAAGACAGGTCTGTGAAACGTGTCTTTTAAGTGTAATGGAGGACATTACTTACCATCAGGTGTAATAAACTTCAGCTAGATGTATCAACAATGACAAATGCCTTCTGAGAAGCTTTTAGCAAAGCCTTCTACAGCCAAATTACCCAATCCCACTTACATCTCTCTCTCTCTCTCTCTCTCTCTCTCTCTCTCTCTCTCTCCCTTTCCTCTTACACACACTCACACCCATGTCCATCCAAGAAGGATGATCCCATAGTGCTCTATAGTGTCTCTTGTGGTTATATAGTACTCTGGATACCTTTAATATTCCAACCTCAGTGGTCAAATCATTTCAAGAAAACAAGTTAATCTAATAAGTGTTGAGAAGTTATATTTGACTATTTTAAGTTGTACTTGCATAATTTTGCCTAAAACATCTTTAGGAATCTCTGAACAATGAACTCAGTGACAATACAAAATAAACTTTTCAGTCTGAAGTCAGCATGCGTTCAAAATAAGTGATAGAAAGACTATTTTCTAATTCTTATGTGGGTGCTCTATATTATAATATATAAACTCACTGGCCACTTTATTATGTACACCTGTTCAACTGCTCATTAATGCAAATATCTAATCTGCCAGTCACATGGAAGCAATGTAGACATGGCCAAGAAGATCTGCTGACGTTCAAACATCAGAATGGGGAAGAAATGTGATTTAAGTGAATGTGGCATGTTTGATGATGCTGGATGGAATAGCCTGAGTATTTCAGAAACTGCTCATCTACTGGGAGAGCCATATCGAAAGTTTACGAAAAAGACAAAATAGCCAATGAACGGTAGTTCTTTGGGTGAAAATGCCTTGTTGAAGCCAGAGGTCATTGGAGAATGGACAGACTGGTTTGAGCTGATAGAAAGGCAACAGTAACTCAAATAATCCCTCATTACAACTGAGGTATGTAGAAGACAATCTCTGAATGCACATGACGTTGAGCCTTGAAGGAGATGGGTTACAGCAGAAGATGACACACTGGGTGCCACTCCTGTCAGTTAAGAACAAGAAACTGAGGCTACAATTTCCACAGACTGACCAAAATTGGACAATAGAAGACTGGAATAACATTGGCTGGTCTGATAAATCTCGATTTCTGCTGTGGTATTTGGATTTTAGGGTCAGAATTTAGCAGAAACAATATGAAAGCATGGCTCATCATTGACAGAAGACCATTGTGTCTTCTGTCAATGGTTTCAGGCTGGTAGTGGTGGTGTAATGGTATGGGGGATATTTTCCTGGCACACTTTGTGCTCCTTAATACCAGCTGAGCATTGTTAAAACACCACACCTACCTGAGTATTGTTGCTGACCATGCCCATCCTTTTATGACCACAGTGTGCCTGCAGTGTCACAAAGCTCAAACTGCTTTCCTGAACATGACAATGAGTTTACTGTACTCAAACGGCCTCAACAGTCACCAGGTGCCAAATCCAATAGAGAACTTTTTGAATGCGGTGGAATGGGAGATCTGCCTCGTGGATGTTCAGCCAACAAATCTGCAGCAGCTGTGTGATGCTATCATATTAATATGGACCACAATCTCTTAGGAATGTTTCCAGCACCTTGTTGAATCTATGCCACCAAGAATTAAGGCAGTTCTGAAGGCGAAAAGGGATCCAACCCAGTACTAGCAAGGTGTATCTATTAAAGTAGCCGGTGAGTGTATAGCATAATATAATATTATAAATATATCGTAATATTTATAATATTTCTATAATATTTCTAACATGCTTGGATTATAAGTTTTTGAGCAAACTTGTGGAGAACATGCTGTCATTTCAGCAAAAGGGGCAACATATTAAATACAAATCAATTCTGAAATGTATCTAAGGATTTTGTTCAAAGATTCTACTTCTAATTTAAATTGTTATGCTGATTATATGATTTGTAACGAAAAACATTGTACTGAATTCGAGAAAATACAAATATAGAAGTATGTTTGCTAGACGACTAGTGTATTTAACTGAGCTAACATATATTTAGTTTTGAAATGACACATGAGGCATATATGGTAGACTAGATGCAGACTTGGATGTAATTGACTAAAGTGCTCCTTTAAATGGATGAATTATGGGTATTCTGAAACAGTATGTTCATACAGCTATCAACCATCGCACTTCGTCTGCACGTCCCCGCCCGCAGGTATGAGTCAGCACACATCAGCATACGCATCCATCCGTGTTACCGGCACCGGGCTGCAAAAAGTGAGCGCTGGGGGGCGCTACAGGTCCATCTCTCCCGTCATCACCATCAGTGGGCTCTGGCTCCGTTGAGAGACAACGAGGCAGAGGCACAGCGCTTTACTTCAGACCTTCCACCTTCTGCTCCGGTCCGAACGCGCCACACATAGCTGATCCCTCATACCTGTTCCTCAGACTCTCAGCGGAACCAAGGCGCTAATCCGAGCTGTAGAGACTGCGCTCCAGGTTTCAGGTTCCAGTGAGCAGGAATATTGTTACCTGAGGTCTGAAGCCAAGTTTGCGATGGAGATGTAGAGCAGAGCAGAGCAGAGCAGAGCAGAGCAGAGCAGAGCGCAGCGCCACACGCAACTTTTCCGCAGGCGCGCACCCGCCGCTCCGACTTGACCGGCGCTCCCGTAGAGACAGACTACATCCAGTTTTGGTTGGTGGACGAAAATCCCAAGTGATCTTTAGAGGACCTGGGGATTTGGGGAGTGCAGGAGAGTGCATGGCCCGAGCCTCGGGTCGGAGAGACGCACAGGATACAAGCGCGCATATTCTGTCCCGTAATGGACCGACAATGATAGCGGACTTTACGCGGGAATAAACGCAAGCACAACGACAGGTAACGAACCCAGTGCGCATTTTATGTCTCTATCCTCTTTAGTTACATTGTTACTTAGTTTTTGGACGTGGCGTTTGTGTTGGAAGAAAATTAAATATAGGCTGCCACACAACAGCACTTGCTGCTCACGAAGTATTAAGAAGAAATTAATTTATAGTAATAATAATATTACAACAAATAAAATGTTAACTCGACAACTTTCCAACCCCAACATCGCATACCACTCATCAGTGTGACTCCACGCCACCCCAAATTCTTCATAAAATATAAAGTCTATGAATATATTTAATGAGTGCATGTGATGCAGTTGCATTAGCGCAAAACAACCAGCCCTGAATGAACACCCTCAGCGTTATTTCAACTCCTACAATTCAGAATTGACACTTACGTTTGTGTCATTACATGGTGTTAAACTGTAACTAAGATTTGGTGTTTATGGGTTAACAACTACAGCCATTAATGAACACTCACAGCATTGAAATAAAGCCCGTTTCCTATTGAGTTAACACTTAAAGTGCTGAATTAACGTCTAAATCCTGCAGGAAATCTTAATAATGAATAGGTAGCTATGTTTTATGTATTTACTATTGGATTAACTATGACAGTCTAGCATTGTAACTGAACCCATTTAATGTGGGATTAACACTTGCATCATTGGATTAATGCATTCAATGTCAAATTAACACATACACTTGAATGAACCCCTATGTCCCTGAAATATTACCTACAAATGGAGGGTTATGACCCTTGCTCAGTTACTGCTTATACAGGTTAATTCCAACTATTACCATATAGTATTAACACACTACAGTTCTCACTGGCAGTGTAGTAGAAACATCAAGTGTTTCATCAACGTATACAGTGAACGATTAACATTTGCAGTCTTGTACATTCTCTGACTGTAATTTACCACCTTTCATGGAACGTGCATGGAAAGCAACACAACCACAGTCTGCAATAAATGCTTTAATGTTGACTTAGTACTTAGTGTATAAATAACACTTGGTGTTAAATTTATCGCTAAAATTTCAAATGACCTCCTAACACTGCTCAGTTTACTTGAACAGTGTTGGATTAACATTTATGGCGTCAAACAGCACCCACAGAAAGGAATTAATGTTCATTGTTGATTTCATACATATAGTGTGATGTCTCATAACACTGAATTGACGACTCAGTGTTTTATAAACTTGCCCATTGTAAGGCAGTCACATATAGTTTTTAAATGATCCCTCATTGTAAATCAACCCTGATCATATAGAATTAACGCTTTTAATATTGGATTGACTGATGTCAGATTAACACATCCGAGTATTGAATTAACACATGCAATGATACTTGTACTTGCAGAATTGGATTAACAGTGTTTATCTTAAAGCCTTAAGCAGTCTTTCATTGTGAACGAACCCCTATATCATAGAATAAACACATACAGCTTCAGACTAACGCCTTCAATTTTAGCGTTGGGTCAACATCTTTGGGAAATATACTTGTACGGTGTTTGATTAACTTCTATGGTGTTAACAGATCTCTCACTGGAAATGTAGCCCATTAATGCAGGATTTACAAATACTGTTTCTTGTTTGTTTATTTGGTTTATTTTAACATTGCTTTCAGCATCAACGGCTTTAACAACAGTCACGTAGTTACATCGTTACACAAAGTTATGTTGAGACTATTCATATATACTCAGATCAGGCCAATTTAGCGTGATCACTTAACCTAATGCATGTCTTTGGACTGTGGGAGGAAACCGGATCACCCAGAGTAAACCTACACGGACACGGGGAGGACATGCAAACTCCACACAGGTGGAGTGTGAGGTTGGTATCAGACCGGGGGATGCTGGAGCTGTGAGGCGCCCATGCTTTCCGCTGCACTGTTACTGCCAGTACAAATAGTGTTGATTTATCACCTGCAGTGTTAAATTGCCTTGCAGCCTGTTGAGTTAACAGTTTGTTTATTTGACATCACTGTTGGCATCAAAGGCCATTTTAAAGACAGACACAAAGTTACATCAAAACTACATTTACATTTACAGCATTTAGCAGACGCCCTTATCCAGAGCGACTTACAATTGGTACAATCCAAGCAATTGTGGGTTAAGGGTCTTGCTCAAGGGCCCAACAGTGGCAGCTTAGCAGAGGTGGCAGATAACTATATATATAACTAGTCATATATATATATATATATATATATATATATTCATATAAATAAATATATACATACATAATTTAGCGCCATCAATTAACCTAATGCATGGATGCATTTCTTTGGACTGTGGGAGGAAACCGGAGTACCTGGGACCTTTGAACCCAGGACCTTCTTGCTGTGAGGCTGCCCACTGAGCCACTGCGTCGCCCATCAGATTAACAGCAATGATTTCTTACTTGGACATTGTAAAACATTCTCTTATTGTGAATGAACCCCTTTACTGTATAATTTCCACTTAGTGTTGGACTAAAAATAACTTCAAATTAACATTCAGTGTTGAATCAACACCTATAGTGACAAATGTTGTTGTGCAACTGGCATAACATCGATAGTGTTTAACTGGTAGGCAGTCTTTCATTATGAATGATCCCCTACATAAGGCTATGGATTAACACCTTTAATTTTAAATTAGCACATAGTGTTCAGAGTGCTCCTACTTTACTGGCGCTCCAGTAGAGATGTCCAGTTTTGGAATCACCACCTTGCACTGCACCCCTACCCATCCCTGTGACCCATCTCTGTTCAATATTCATTCTTGCTGACTCCCTGTGAATCCTAGGTGTAGGCTCTGAAGCCCCAAATCTACATCTGCGGTGTGAAATATGCTTGTACAGTGTTATATTAACAGCTATAGCGTTTAATGAACTTCTGTAGTGTTAAGATCTCTCACTGGAGATCAAGTCCAAGTCTAGGCTTAAATCCAAGCCCAGGAACCAGCCTTGAATGTATTCGCTGCTAGTGCAAGTGCAAATTCAGCACTATACATGAAAGATCTCCAGAATGTAGCACTTCCTCTCTTCCTCTTGAAGTCCCTCGTCCCTGCCGTCAGGCATCACTCGTCTTGCTCTGCTCCTTACAAGTCGCTGAGCATTATGGGACAAAGGTTGTCTATGAGGATAGATTTCTAATTTACTGAGAGAGTCTTTTTGACAGATTTAGGCTGCCACACTAATATATTTTTTTAAAGCTTCAGCAAATTGCCTCAAGAGACGGCTTCAAGTAAGGCACCAGTAATGGCAGATATTAAATTCCCAAGAAGCTGCTGCTAGTTTTGGGTCATTTATATGACAGGGTGTGCTACTGCTTCGAGACAAGTAGTAGCCTATACAGCTAATGCTTACATGGTGGCTCATAGAGTGGTTCTTGGGGTTATCACGTCAGTAAAATGAAACAAAGCCTTAGCAAAACTAGACACAGTGATACAAATTGTGTATTAAATATAATCAGATAGTTGTGTTTTGATTTTGCCCAGAGAATGGTAATTCTACATAGCAGATGGACAAAAGGAAATGCTGGCAAATAAGTGATAAGGCACACACACATATATGCTCATTGCACATATTGAGTGAAAGATATTGTCGCCAAGCAGTTTGAAGCTACTAATGTGATTCACTGGTCCAAATGAGATGTCATAAACCTGTGCTGTGCTTTGGTTTAAGAAAACATGTGTTTATTGCATTGCTAGTAGTGTTGGGAAATCAAATTAAAGCACAGAACTAGCTGTGTTGTTCTCATCTGCAGACTGATAGTTCCAAGGTTTTCACTGTATATTGCTTTTACCTGTTATCATGATACTGGTTTTAAGCATGTGACCATGAACTACATGATGACTAAATAAACTCTCTCTCTCTCTCTCTCTCCCTCTCTCTCTCTCTCTCTCCCTCTCTCTTTGTCTATATGTGTGAGAAGGTGATACAGTATATTGTGAGGTCCAGATATCCCCACAAGGATAGAAAGATTTTACATGTTTTACCATGTTGGGACATTTTGCTGGCCCCCACAAGGAAAACTGCTTTTTAACAAAGCAGCAACTTGCATTTAAAAATCAAAAGAACCAAAAGATTTGTTCAGATTACTGAGTTTCTCCTTAAATTAGAATTAGGTGTAGATGCAGAATAGCTGAAATAATATGTCAGAAAGACAGCCTTCCATGCCTGTGTGTGGGAGGTCCTTTGGAACCACATTTAAAACGTTCTTGTTCATCAGTATTATATGGAGTATGTTAATCCTCTATCCCGCTATTTAAACCAATAGCAACAAATAGCAAGCCCAAAACTCTAAGAAGTTCAATTTGGTGCAAAGTGTGTATAAGTGTAGCATCATTTCAAATATTCAAATGCGCGGAGTAAAATGAAGATTCTGACCAGTCTGTCAGAAAAAGTAGACAGAGTAGCGAAAGCAAGTGTAGTGAAGTGAATGTGAATAATTTGACATTTGTAGAAGGTCTAACTTTAGCTAACTACCTAAATGTTTCGGTGATTTGATTTATTAATGGGTCACTAAGAGTTAGAGTTGGGGTCTTATGTCAGCAATTTTAACATGAAACATACTGAGATAGATAAAATAGATTAATTTCTGGAAGGGTCATTCACACTTATGGACAACTTCCTTCACTGTCTCAACATGTTTCTTATATCACTAATTTCAACCAAAAATAATACCACATGATTGACCACTGATTAATACAAATTTGGCAGAGGTGGCTGATGTAGTTAGAGTTTCTGATTCTGTAGATTCTATACAATATGTAATCTGTAATTATAATATGAAACAAAAATGTCTTACATACGTATAATTCACGTCTGAATGACAGAAAACTTGTATAAGTATCGTGGCACCTGCTGTCAGAAAAGAGAATCGCTGTCTTGAGAGCAGAATACAACATCATTCCTTTCATTTTCGTTATCGATAAGTGTTATGAATTTTAGAAACGGTACAAAGATAAGAATTGCTGTATTGTAAAGTCTTGTACAAAATATTTTCATATTGTGATTTAATTGGTGTCATTTATGATAAAATAAAAAGTATCTAAACTATTGTGTGACCAATCAGTGTCCTGTTTCACAGAACGTAATGCGGATGTTAAACGCGCATACCTGAAAAGCAATGTATGGGAAAGACTGCAGTATCTTGGCTATTTAGTCCATACCTGATACGCTACAGTATCACATATAGCATTGCCTAGTACAGTATATAATATGGGGTTTGAACTCACACTCATGAAGACAGTGGATGAAGGTTTTTTTGTTTTTTTTGGCATCAAACACTGCCAAAGGATTTGAGTTAGAGAGAATAGAGATTCGATGTGGCATCATACACATGTGGAGACCATTAGCCAATCATTGGCATTTGAGGTTTTACTGCATTACAGGAGTTGGCATAACATTGAGGCATTTTTTAATTCACGTGTCACTTGTTGCTCTGTCTGCTTGTTGCAGAAGTCACAGTTCTGTATCTTGTATCTACAGAGGTAATGAGTGCCCATCTGTCACTTTATTGCCCTCTAGTGTGAATAGGGCTTAAGTGACCATATATGCATGTGCAGTTTGAATACAAATTCCGTTTCAGCATGTAAAGAATTGCTATTACTAGACGTACAGTAATGATTCATACTTGAACTTGATGTAGGTTAATCCATCTTTTTTTCCATTCGGACTCATAACAGAAGGTTTCCCCTTCAATAATGGCTGTAGGTCATATGAAGCGACTGTTTTTCAGCATGTCATTTTAAAAGGGCCCTACAAATAGTTGCCTTCGGTGCTCTGTATGCTTCATCATTTTCAGAACAGACTACATCGTAAATCAGACCACTACACACCATAAATAACTGTGGCTCAGAAATCCACTCCAAAATCGATGTTATGTTTCCGTGCTCTTGCTGTAGCTATGACCGTGCTGGGTATTTAAATTGATTTCCCAAAGAACTGTGGCTTTCATTTTTTGACGGCAGGTCCCCAGGTGAACATAGCTAGGTGTCGTCATCTACAGTAATTTGTCAGTTGGCAAATAAGTACAGACAGGTTGCGCATGGTGAGGAGATACTCTGCACTTGGCAGCCGAGGTCTGCTGCCAGTGTTCAAGAAGCACGCAGTGTAATTAGACGGAGTTTACAGTGGGCCAGAAGCTCATGATGGTGATTTACTAATCGCTATACCAGCAGGAATCTGCAGAAAGCGCAAGACTGAAAAACGAGAGAACGTGCACATGAGAAGAACAGTGAGAGCTAATTATGTTTGCCAGCTTATACAAAAATGATTGCGTGAAGTGAAATCATTTCTGTGTATCCGGATGCATTTCCTTTTATTTTTGAAAGCACTGTTTAAAGCCTGTTTATCTCATGTCCTCACATCCTTTCATTTTGACTTATCTGTCTAATTGCCTAGCAGTGTCTCTGTCCTCCTTTTAAATGTATGTCATTTCTCTTATCTCGTTCTATTATTATCTTCCCCTTCTAACTTTCTATTGAATTTTTTTTGTTTGCTTTTCCTTTAATTTAACTGTTTTTCACAATTGCTTCGATGACTGCTTCATTTATTTTCAGCTAGTCAGAGGCCATGGCAATAAAACCCTTCCAGTTCCTATTGCTCTTCTGATGCTATTCCTGTCTCGTTAATTAGAGTACCACCCACCCCACACATGGCAATTTGCGCGAGTGTCATTGTGTGATCTGGTTCCAGAGATGGAGTATTGTTATTGTGTGCTTATTTGTGGGAACAGCTGATGGATAGAGCTGAGAGGTGAGAGTCCTCATGGGATCCGAGCAGGCCTGTGTGACATTTTGTGTCCATGCACATGTGTATCTGTATGTGTGTGTGTGTGGGTCGTGCAGTGTTAAGTTTCATCTGTTTTAAAACTGCTGAGAGCTGTCTGGGAGAGAGGATTAATGTCTAACAGACCTCCACTCACCCATTATCCTGTAATTGATCACCTGTTAGGTGATTAATCCATCAAAGGCATTAACAAAGACAGAGCATGAGAATACCTCTGTTGTGTCCAATGCTGTGTGTAAATTTGTGCATTCAAGGGCGCTGATGAGAGCTTTGAGGTTTTCTCATATTAATTCAGACCTAGTTTTGTTGGTTCAGGCAACGCTTGTAGCTGAAATGTCACAGTTTTCTGTCAGGGGTCTGTGGTTTCACTCTGCAAATGAAAACGGTTTTCATAGGTGTGCACCAGCCCAATTCCGAGTATCAATATTTGGATGATACCGTCCTGGTACACTTGATAGTACGAGATGAGAGTGACGCATTTGATCTGATCCACTCGCACATTTTCGAATATGAATATGTGAAAGGCCTGTTGAGGTTCCAGAACTGATTAGAACATATAATGTTAATGACAACAAACATTTAGTAAGCAGGGAATTACCTTCCTCGTCCCTTTTCGGTCACTTCCCTGTCCTGTTTCTCCTCTTCCTTTCTCGATACTAGTTTCCTGCCCCTTCCTTTTGTTTTTTCTGTCCATTCTCTTTTAATCACTTACCTTATGGTACAGTACCTTACCCTCTCTACTCCTCACTTCGCTTCATTACACTTGCTTTCACTACTCTGTCTACTTTTCAGTTCTCTTATTCAGTCTCTTTTCTTTCCTTTCTCATTTTCACTTAATTTTCCAGTACTCTCTTCTCTTGAGTATCTTCTCTTAATTATTATTTCATCTTGTCATTTTTTTCCCTTTATCATTATCTTTCTCTTTTTTCTTTTCATTTTCCCTTATCCTCACTTCCCTTGCCCTCCCCTTCTAACTTTCTCTTCATGTCTTTATTTATTCATCTAATATTCTGTTCTCCTTATTCTTTTTTACTTCTGTGATTTTTTTTTTCTCTTAATTTCATTTTTCATCTAGCACCTTTCTGCTTCTCGTCTCTCATTTTCTTTTGTTTTATTGCTTCTTAGTTTTGCTCTTCCCAGTTATTTCCTCTCTTTACCAATTTTCTCTTTTATTCATTTTTATGTTTTCTCTCTCAGTGATAACAGTGTCATGTTGATTTGAGTAACCAAATGGCGATTGTGTTTTTAAGCACCGAATACAAGATACATGATCCTTCATTGTTGCTGTATGAATACAATGAGACTTCATTTGAAGCATGCCTGTGGCAGGACGGTGGGTCAAGTGGTTTGATCATGGCCTTGGACTCTTCTTGTGTGGGGTTTGCATGTCCTTCCTGTGGCCAGGTGTACTCCTGGTATGGATACCCCACATTCAAAAGAATGTAATGCAAGGGTACATGAACTAGCATTAATTCATACAGTATTTCATGAGTGAGTAATCATTAATTAATACACGTACTACACCATGAGTCATGGCAGTGCCTACAGTGAGCATGTCATTCATGCCTTCATGCAGGAGCATTACAGTGGTGCTTGAAAGTTTGTGAACCCTTTACAATTTTCTATATTTCTGCATAAATATCACCTACAACATCATCAGATTTTCAAACAAGTCCTAAAAGTAGATAAAGAGAACCCAGTTAAACAAATGAGACTAAAATATCATACATTTATTTATTTATGAGGAAAATGATCCAATATTACATATTAGTGAGTGGCAAAAGTATGTGACCCTCTAGGATTAGCAGTTCATTTGAAGGTGAAATTAGAGTCAGATGTTTTGAATCAATGGGATGACAATCAGGTGTGAGTGGGCACCCTGTTTTATTTAAAGATCAGGGATCCAACAAAGCCTGCTCTTCACAACACGTTTGTGTAAGTGTATCATGGCACGAACAACGGAGATTTCTGAGGACCTCAGAAAAAATGAGTTGTTGATGTTCGTCAGGCTGGAAAAGGTTATAAAACCATCTCTAAAGAGTTTGGACTCCACCAATCTACAGTCAGACAGATTGTGTACAAATGGAGGAAATTCAAGACCACTGTTACCCTCCCCAGGAGTGGTCGACCAACAAAGATCACTCCAACAGCAAGGCGTGTAATAGTTGTAGAGGTCCCAAAGGACCCCAGGGTAACTTCTAAGCAACTGAAGACCTCCCTCACATTGGCTAATGTTAATGTTCATAAGTCCACCATCAGAAGAACACTGAACAACAATGGTGTGCATGGCAAGGTTACAAGGAGAAAGCCACTGCTCTCCAAAAAGGACATTGTTGACATTGGACATTGATCACGTGGACAAGCCAGAAGGCTATTGAAAGAATGTTTTGTGGATGGAAAGAAAAGCGTTATGTTTGGGGAAAGGAAAACACTGCATTCTGTCATAAGAACCTTATCCCATCTGTGAAACATGGTGGTGGTAGTATCATGGTTTAGGCCTGTTTTGCGACATCTGGGACATGACGGCTTGCCATCATTGATGGAACAATGAATTCTGAATTATATCAGAGAATTCTGAAGGAAAATGTCAGGACATCTGTCCATGAACTGAATCTCAAGAGAACGTGGGTCATGCAGCAAGACAACGATCCTAAGCGCACAAGTCGTTCCACTAAAAAAACAGTTAAAGAAGAATAATGTTAATGTTTTGGAATGGCCAAGTCAAAGTTCTGGCCTTAATCCAATCGAAATGTCGTGGAAGGACTGAGGCGAGCAGTAAATGTGAGGAAACCCACCAACATCCCAGAAGCTGTTCTGTATGGAGGAATGGGCTAAAATTCCTCTAAGCCGGTGCGCAGTACTGATCAACAGTTACAGGAAACGTTTAGTTGCAGTTATTGCTGCACAGGGGGGTCACACCAGATACTGAAAGCAAAGGTTCACATACTTTTGCCACTCACTAATATGTAATATTGGATCGTCTTGATGCATGCTCAGTGATCCAGGTAAGAAAATCCAAGAAGCTGAATCTGTTCATCTGGACATAGATTTTGTCCAGATGAACAGATTCAACTGCTTGTAATATTGGATCATTTTCCTCAATAAATAAATGGTGAAGTATAATATTTTTGTCTCATTTGTTTAACTGGGTTCTCTTTATCTACTTTTAGGACTTGTGTGAAAATCTGATGATGTTTTAGGTCATATTTATGCAAAACTATAGAAAATTCTAAAAGGTTCACAAACTTTCAAGCACCACTGCATATGAATTTATGTAGTAATTAATGTAGAACATGAATGTTAAGCTACTACTGACTAGTACTAATGCATTGCGTCTTCATGAATTTATGATGTTTGTGCCCATCAAAGTAACGTGTTACCGATGTTAGGTTAACTCGTCGCTCTAAATTACATCAGGCGTGAGTGTGTCTTGAATAGCCATTGAAGCTCATGTGATGTTAAATAAACATGCAAACAGGGCAAACTTGTAGACGTGTTGGAAGTAATACAGAATAGAAATACAATCCTGGAAAGATAAGAACACAATTCGTAACACAATAATACTTGTTACATGTACAAAAGACAAAGGGTGGCACGGTGGCTTGGTGGGTACCACTGATGCCTCACAGCGAGACAGTCCTGGGTTCAATCCCAGGTGGAGCGGTCTGGGTCCTTCTGTGTGGAGTCTGAATGTCCTCCCTGTGTCTGCATGGGTTTACTCTGGGTACTCTGGTTTCGTCTCACAGTCCAAAGAACTCTGTTAGGTTAATTGGTATTTCTAGAAATGCCCCTAGTGTGTGTATGTGTGTTTGTGAGTGTGCGTGCCCTATGATGGTTTGGCGCCCTGTGTAGGATTGTTAATGCCGGCCCTGTCATGACCCTGTTCCTTATCAGCTGGATAAGAAAGTGAATGAGTAAATGAATTAATGTACAAAAGGTGCTAACGATTACGCTACTACCTGAGTCTGACTCTGCGTTCGTAATCAATGCAGCTATAGTGAATAATATATAACTATATAAAAATGGTTTGTATGACTAAATGACTAAATTAATATATATATATATATATATATATATGTATATATTTTATACACACACACAGTGTAGGTGAAAAGTGAATAGATAGTTGTATGTCCCATGTGAATGTTTTTTTTGCACAGTTAAATAGTACGCTTATTAAGTAATGGATTAATTAGAATATGGCACAAGGTACAAGGCAGGGTAAAGTTTAGAGCTATGATGAAAGGGGGGAGTGAGCGCAGTGAGCTGTTATTAAGCAATTTGATGGCTCTGGAGAAAAAGCTGTTCTGCAGTTTGGCTGTGCGAGCGTGCAGGGATTGGTAGCATTTCCCAGCAGGCAGAAGGGTAAAGATGCTGTAGTCAGGGTGGGCCAGGTCCAGAAACGTGCATGGTTTTGCGAGTGCAAGGAGTTCTGTAGATTTTTTCCAGTGTTGGAAGCTGTGATCCGGTGATTCTTGGGGCTCTTTTGATGATACATTAGAGAGCCTTCCTGTTCTCTGAGGTGCAGCTTGAGCAGCACACCGATATGCAGTGTGAGATTATGGACTTAATGGTGCATAGGTAAACATTAAGAGAAGCTGTTCCAGGAGTTTTCTTTAAAAATGAAACCTCTGTAGACCCTCTTTGACAATTATAAATCCTTGCTAATGTGAAACCCACTGCCTCAGCCATTTCACCATTGATGTTGCGTTTATGTCTGTGCTTCAGTCCAGGATCTGTTCTTTGGTTCGGTTTTGTTGGAGTTTAGTGTTCTATTTATGTTTTATACAGTGCTCCTTAGGGATAGGTGGTATGATGGTATTCCGGGATACTGCGGTACTCAAAAATGGTGATGGTATTTAAAAAGGGGGATGGTATTTTAGAAATGTGACGCACCAATTTTCTGATTCATGTGCTGGATTTACCTGCTTAAAGCACTGCTTGAGTGGTCAAGATTAATAAATTATATATAATCTTTAGCTCTCAATGTGCCAGAAATGATATTGATCATAAAAGCACTATCCATGCTTCCATATCTCCTTTAATCACTTGTCCCAATTGCCCTGAAAGGATATTGTACTATTGAATATCATTTCAGTAATACGCACCTCATATCCTCTCCCAGTAGACTCTCATTAGTTTCGCACATTTGAAGGCTTTGGCCGAAATCATAAGTCATCCTATGAGTAGGATATTGTTTTATTCCCTGTTAAGGACTGCTGTTTTTGCCTATTTTTTGTGGAAAGTTGTCAGTGAGAGATGTTGGACATTGTGAGTGATTTATAGTTTGTAACAAAACATGTGAATACTGTCAGTTTTCAAAGTTTGTTGTTGAGAATGGTATAAAAACGGCTGGGAAAATTATTAACAGAATAAAAAAAGTGTATTAACAGAATTTAATAAAACTGAAATAACTGACAAGATTACATCAACTAAAGGTTCTGAATGTCGATTTCAATTAATTTTCGATTAATTGCACAGCCCTAGTATGGCAATGTAAAAAACAACAATACCCCAAGGTTTGTGTACAGTTTAGAATGTTCTATATTTCTGTATAAATCTGACCTAAACATCATCCTAGTCCTCAAAATAAATAAAGAGAAGCCACTTAGACAAAAATAATATAGTTGGTCATTTACTTGTTGAGGAAAATGATCCAAAAATAAATATCAGTGCTCCAGAGATCGTTCACATGTCGTCCCCATGTCCGCGTGGATTTAGTTCTTGAACTCTGGTTTTCTCCCACATTCCCAAAGCCATTCCTTTGATCAGCATGTGTCAGTGCTTGTCCTGGAATATACATCCCCTGCACATTTTAGTGCATTTTGTGTTTAACTCGGTAATGGGCTTGTTAATGAGCTGAGTATTTGGAGCAGGAGCTGATGTGACTTTAAATAAACAAAAATAAATTAATAAATAAATACAATGCATGTCTGTGAGTGACAAACGTATGTGACCCTCTAGGAGTAGCATTTAACTTGAAGGTGAAATTAAGTCAGGTGGTTTTATTCAAACAAGAACATTGCTGCCCATCTGCAGTTTACTAAAAATAAATCTTGAAGGCTATTGGAAAAACATGTTGTGGACAGGAGAAGATGAAAATACATTTTTTTTGGTTTAAATGAGAATTATGTGTGGAGAAATTAAAACCTGCATTGCAGCACAAGAGTCCTATGTCATCTATGAAACATGGCGATGGTAGCATGATAGTTTGGGACTGTTTTGCTGCATCAATGCCAGGGCCGATCCAGCATATTCTAAAGGAAAATGTGAGGACACCTGTCTGTTAACTGAATCTCAGGACAACATGGGGCATGGAGAAAGACAATGACCCTAAGTGCCTAAGTTGTTCTGCCAAAGAATGGTTACAGAAGAATAATGTCAATGTTTTGCATGTGAATGATGTCCTGGTCTTAGTTCAGGAGAAATGATGTGGAAGGACCTGAAGTGACTGGTTCCTGTGAGGAAACCCACCACCTTCCCAGAGTTGAAGCTGTTCTGTACAGAGGAATGTGCAAAAATTCCTCCAAGCCGATGTGCAGGACTGGTCTACAGTTACCGAAAATGTTTAGTTGCATTTATTGCGGCCCAAGGATTCACATATCACATTGTGTTTGCTAATCAATATACTAGGCTTTGAGTTTTTGGACTGATAACTCCTACACAGTATGATAGTGGTTTTCATCCTATGTAACATATAATAGTAGCCTATGTAACATAAATGGTAGCCTAGCGGTTAAGGTACTAGACTATGGACCAAAAGGTCCAGGGTTCAAATCCCACCTCTGCCAAGCTGCCACTGTTGGATCCTTGAGCAAGGCCCTTAACCCACAATTGCTTGGATTGTAAGACTGTATCAATTGTAAGTCGCCCTAGATAAGGGCGTCTGCTAAATGCTGTAAATGTAAATGAATACTTTGTTCTGTACAAAGTTGAATGTGCTGACAACAAAATCACACAAAAACCATCAATGGAAATCAAATTTATTAACCAATAGAGGCCTGGATTTGGAGTCACACACAAAATTAAAGTGGAAAAACACACTACAGGCTGATCCAACTTTGATGTAATGTCTTTAATACAAGTCAAAATGAGGCTCAGTATTGTGTGTGGCCTCCACGTGCCTGTATGACCTCCCTACAATGCCTGGGCATGCTCCTGATGAGGTGGAGGATGGTCTCCTGAGGGATCTCCTCCCAGACCTGGACTAAAGCATCCGCCAACTCCTGGACAGTCTGTGGTGCAACGTGACGTTGGTGGATGGAGTGAGACATAATGTCCCAGGTGTGCTCAATCGGATTCAGGGAACGGGTGGGCCAGTCCATAGCTTCAATGCCTTCATCTTGCAGGAACTGCTGACACTCCAGCCATATGAGGTCTAGCATAGTCCTGTATTAGGAGGAACCCAGTGCCAACCGCACCAGCATATGGTCTCACAAGTGGTCTGAGGATCTCATCTTGGTACCTAATGGCAGTCAGGCTACCTCTGGCGAGCACATGGAGGGCTGTGCTGCCCTCCAAAGAAATGCCACCCGACACCAGTACTGACCCACTGCCAAACCCGTCGTGCTGAAGGATGTTGCAGGCAGCAGATCGCTCTCCACGGCGTCTCCAGACTCTGTCACGTCTGTCACATGTGCTCAGTGTGAACCTGCTTTCATCTGTGAAGAGCACAGTTCGCCAGTGGCGAATTTGCCAATCCTGGTGTTTTCTCGCAAATGCCAAGCATCCTGCACGGTGTTGGGCTGTGAGCGCAACTCCCATCTGTGGACATCAGGCCCTCATACCATACTCATGGAGTCGGTTTCTAACCGTTAGTGCAGACACATGCACATTTGTGGCTTGCTGGAGGTCCTTTTGCAGGGCTCTGGCAGTGTTCCTCCTGTTCCTCCTTGCACAAAGACGGAGGTAGCAGTCCTGCTGCTGAGTTGTTGCCCTCCTACAGCCTTCTCCACATCTCCTGGTAGCACCTCCAGCCTCTGGACACTACGCTGACAGACACAGCAAACCTTCTTGCCACAGCTCGCATTAATGTGCCATCATGGATGAGATGCACTACCTGAGCCACTTGTGTGGGTTGTAGAGTCCGTCTCATGCTACCACAAGTGTGAAAGCACCACCAACATTCAAAAGTGACCAAAACATCAGCCAGAAAGCATAGGTACTGAGAAGTGGTCTGTGGTCCCCACCTGCAGAACCACTCCTTTATTGATTGTGTCTTGCTAATTGGCAATAATTTCCACCTGTTGTCTATTCCATTTGCACAACAGCATGTGAAATTGATTGTCAATCTGTGTTGCTTCCTAAGTGGACAGTTTGATTTCACAGAAGTTTGATTTACTTGGAGTTATATTGTGCTGTTTAAGTGTTCCACTTGTTTTTTTGAGCTGTGTGTGTGTGTGTCTATATATATATATATATAAAAACATATATACGGTGTATATGTGTGTGTATATATATTTTATATACACACACACACACACACACACACACACACACACACACACACACACACACACACACACACACAGTGATCTCTATACTTATCAAACGAGCTCTGAGTGTTTGACCTCGGCCTCCCACTTTAAACACTATCAGTGCGCTTACTAAGCACACTCCAAGAGGCCTTCAGGACTACACCGTGACCTCCAGGAGTGCTTTTTGTTGCTGATTTAACACTTCAACAACCTTTCATACAAGGCTGATTTGAAAGAACATTTTGACTTTCTTTGTGTTCTGCAGTGGAGAAAGTGGACAATGACCTTTAAGTGCCTCTCTTGCTTTTCCTCTTGCTCTCACTCACTCTTTCGCACAGGGTGATCTGTTCTTTTCCACCGTGTTCTGTAGCTGTGTGATTATGGTGGTGTTAACCGTGATGCTACATGTCATTTCTCGAATGTCAGAAGCACTTCACACCCTCTCACAGTGGCCTTTGAATAATTGCTTGATGTCCTCATTTGTTTACATGGCTTTGGCAGATTTAGGAAATTTTGCCTGGGCTATGCCATGGACTCACTGAGACAGACTGGAGCTCCTGAAATTGCTATCATTTTCACTGTATAACTTCAAATACTTCAGTACAGTGTTTGGCTAGCGGTTAAGATACTGGACTATGGACCAAAAAGTCCAGGGTTCAAATCACGTCTGCCAAAAACTGCCACTGTTGGGTCCTTGAGCAAGGTCTTTAACCCACAACTGCTTGGATTGTAAGACTGTACCAATTGTAAGTCGCTCTGGATAAGGGCGTCTGCTAAATGCTGTAAATGTAAATGTAAAAAAAGATTGCATAGAGATTGTTGTGTTTACATATGAACATGTTATCATAATTGTAGTTAGCTGCATGGAGTAGATACAGTTAACAGGGTAGGGTATATTGTGTGAACAATTTAGTCAGAAATTTTAATAATGAACAAGATCAAAATAAACAACAAAGTGCAAGATCAATAAGAGAGAGAGAGAGAAACAGCAAAGCTTAAGCATAAGTAATTATACACACAGTTTCACATCATTTTCATATTTGATAAATCAGTGTGGGTGCTAACTGAGTTTTAAAAAATCTTGCTCTCTTCTACTTATAAAGGCAAGCACTACCAAACAGAGAACACATTAGTCAGTATTATATTTCTGTAGTAAATTGCTCATTCAAGAAAAAAACCCAGCACATCAGGCTTAGTAAATCAGAGTGAGACTACGGTATGTGAATTTAAGGAGCACTTTGCATATTTATTTAAAACTACATTGCATGCATTTAAAGGAAGGTCTATAATTAAATGTAAACAGCCTTTTGTTATCAGTATTCATCAGTGGCGCATGGTCAGACCCTTCTAACTCTTCAGAGAAGGAGGAACAAACAGGTGTAAGTAAGATATTATATAAATATTTATTTCATGAATAAAGTAAAATAAAAAACATCAACCAATTTAAAATACTACTCTGCGTAGGCCACATCTGACTGAGAGTGCTACTACCCAATCAAAACTGCTCATTAGAATTCCTGCTGTCTATGTGCACCCTGTGATTATAATTTGAAAGGTTTATTATTTGTTTATTAACAAACGGACAAGAAATGTGACACATTTATGATTTTCACTACAGGGGTTCACCCATAGCTGCATTCTCCTTCTCAGCATACTGAAGAAGGTGCTATGTATTCGTTATGCTTAAAAAAAAAATCACTGTCTTTGTGCATGTTAATTTGGCAAGATGACGTCAAACGACGAGTTGCAAGGAAACTTGCAATAATTCAGCAAAGTCAGCCATGTCTAGTTACAAAGTAATAGACCATTTTCCGTCAAAGGAGCGGAGGATGGACTTTATCTTTAAATAAGCCTAATAAGACTTATATTATTGCTAGACTTGTGAGTTTGGTTTAATTTAGCTTATTTTTTTGGTTGCCTAATCATACAGTATACATAAGAATTTTATAAATGTACTTTTGTAGTTGCGTTTTTTTTTCTCCATGGTTTGAAATCCATGCAGTAATTTAAAGTCAAGCCTAAATTTATGTGGAAAAGTTACTGTGCATTAACAATGTGCTAGAGTTCAGGGAAGAGGGGATCAGAAGGGGTATCCACTGTGTACACTGCACGCCACTGGTATACATGTAGTGTACAGTAAAGGGAAATGTTTCTCTTTGCATAGCTCAGCTAACCAACTTAGTGTCAATGTGCAGGGTCAACCAGGGTTAATTCACCTGGAGAAAAGAATGTCAAGGGTCTTGCTCAAGGACCCAAGAGTGTTTGCTCAAGTTTCAAGCTGTAGCCCTGAGCCCTAACCACAAAGGCACTACTGCTCTAAATTTCAGTCATATAACTTTGTTTGGAAAAGTTCTCTTTTCTTTCCAGTAACTTGCAGTCAAACATAAATTCAGGAGGAAAGAACATTCTTGGTGGCTGCACAAGACTCTGTAATCAAGAGAAAATAAACACAGGGGAACAGACCTATCAGCAAATCAGACCTTCAGCCTTGCCTGAAAACATGGTTGAATGTATGACTTTTTATGTTTTAGGTTTGGTTGCTGCGATGTTAGGAAAAATGTTAGTTTCAGTTAAAAGTAGTAAGCTTTACTGACCAGCGCATGTGGTTAGCGCAGTCGTTTTATTCATTACAAAATTTTATTTTATGCACATCAGAATGTTGAGCAACATTTAGTGCTTCTTAGAAGAACGGAGATGATGAGGCACAGGTCTTACCATGGTGAATTCTGTGTGCTGGATCTGCACTACACAGCATAAGAACCATGCATGGATCTCAGAAAAGTAGCAGGTTAATTTCTACTTCAGAAGTAGTATCTATACTGCACTGCATGGGGGGATGACATCAAGAACTGCATCTTTAACTAGAGTTAAATGAGTAGCCTAGTGCACACTTTGATTTCTGCACACGTCATGTTCCCTGCCCTCTTCTGAAATATCTGCTGACATCGTAAATACATATTTTGTGAAATATGTTGTGCTAGTTTCTCCCCCCATAAGTGTGTTTGTGTGTGTGAGAGAGAGGGCAGTGTGGCAGAGTGAATCAATGCACTGCATTCAGCTTTACAGTGAAATATGGTGTTGACCATCTTAAATAGCCAACAAATAGAAAAATCAATATGTGGAGGTCAATGTTGATATTAAATAAATCAATTTATGGGAAACACTGCAGTAACTTGGTTATTTAGTCAATACAGGTACACTACAATATTCCATTAAACATTGCTAGTTGGGACAACGTTTAAATGCACAACATGCAATTTCACAGAATGTATACTGAACTTTAAACAGCACTTACATGTGTTACTTGTCTCAGAGAGGCAAAAACATGTGAACCTCTAGGATTAGCAGTTAATTTGAAGGTGAAATTAGAGTCAGGTGTTTTTAATCAATGGGATGACAATTAGGTGTGAGTGGGAACCCTGCAGTATTTAAAGAACAGGGATCTATCAAAGTCTGTTCTTCACAACACATGCTTGTGGAAGTGTACCATGGCACAAACAAATGAGATTTCTGAATACAATGAGTTGTTGATGCTCATCAGACTGGAGTTGGAATTTCACCAATCCATAGTCAATCCACTGTCTACAGGAAATCCCAAACCATTCTTACCCTGCCCAAGAGTGATAGACCAACAAAGCTGACTCCAATAGCACGGTGTGCAATAGTCTGTGAGATCTACCGGAAACATTTAGTTGTAGTTATTGTTGCATATGAGACTCATACCAGATACTGAAAACAGTTTAGCCACTCAGTGACACATAATATTGGATAATTTTCCTCAATAAATAAATTACAAAGTATAATCTTTTTATCTAATTTGTTTAATTGAATTCTTTTTATGAAAAATTCAATGGTGTAGGTCATTTATGTAGAGTACAGAAAATTCTAGCGTTCACAAACTTTTAAGCATTTTGCTGTATAATTCTACATGATACACAGAGTACATGATATATTGACTAGTACCAGCCATTATGAATTCTTATCTTTGCGTGAGAGATGCTTCATGGCACTAGTATTGTACATGTATTCAGAATGACAGCAAAGCTGAGTGTGATAGCACTCAAGCAATGTGTGAGATTTTGTCACTTGTTTTTACAGTTACAAATTTGACAGATGTTTTCATGCAATGAAGTGCACTACTTTCTAGTGGCAGCTGAGCAGAGGTGATATTGGAACTAACAACCCCTCCAGGTAGTAGGCATCACTGTTTTTGCATGGAAGTACAAAAGTAATTTGAAACAAAAATGTGACATAAATCGATACTGTTCAATGTAGAATGATGCAGACTCAAAAACTCAAAACCCACAATCAATGTTCAGCTACTGAAATAGTGGTCAGCTGATTTTGTGGTTTAATTCAGCTAAAAACAAAGCGTAAATAAAAGTTAAATCACTGGATACCTGGATATCTGCCTTGTCCAAGGCGTTGGCAATGTCTTGAGGTATCACCATTAAACAACTCTAAACACTGTTTATTTTCCTGAAGCCACATGACATACCATAAACATTCAGTCTCTCTTGTTTCTATGGGAGAGCCTGGAAAGAGGAGGATGATGAAAGGAATACTTCATACTCTGCACATTAATAATGCATTTTTAGATGGATACATTCTGTTTGGTTGAAATAATACAGTTCTCCAACCCCAAATTAGGAAATGTTAGGGCAGTATAGAAAATGCAAAAATAAATTCAGTGTTCCTAACATTTACTTTGAAGTTTCATTTCAGACAGTATGGACCAAAGATATTTAATATGTTTGTCTGGTCATCTTCATTTCATTTGTTAATAAATATCCATTCCTGCATTTCAGGCCTGTAACACATTCTCTATTGGGGACAGGTCAGGACTGTAGGCAGGCCAGTCCAATACCTGTACCCTCTTCTTCCACAGCCATGCCTTTATAATGTGGGCAGCATGTGGTTTTGTATTGTTGAAAAATACATCCCTGGAAAGGATGTAGTTTTGAATGCAACCTAAGTGAATGCTTACCTAAGTATGCAATATGGTTAAATGAATTAACAAAATTGCCTGAGATGTCTGTCATAAAGATATAGCTAGCTAGCAAACTCTAACGATTAGCAATAAGTAATACAAACTGTTTGCTCACCTCAGATGCGTAGCATGTTCCAGTATTAAGTAGCAGCTGAAAATGCAGATGCCATTGCCAAATCATTCACATTCACATCAATTGTTGTAGTGTAGGTGAAGAAATGTGGTAGCATTAATCACGGAAAATAAAAAAAAAAGTTTTAAATACATCTGCCTACTGGCTTATGGTGAATAATTTGCAACAACTATACATATTTTAACATAAAACACTTTTAAACTAAAGCATCACATACTATAACTAAGCATTGCATTACTTATTCTGAAAAAATGTAATTAAATGAAGTGCTTAATGGTTCCGTAAGGCATGCTGGGAGTCTCTGTTCATGACCACACATGTAAGTGGAAGGTGCTATATAGCTACCAAGGGTCAGACATTTCCAACGACCCCCAGGCTGACACCTCCCAACAAAAACGATACCTGGTGGTCACAAACGCATCAAAATTAGGCATCTTCGGGAGATATACAGTCTGTATTAGTCAACAGTAAAGTTGTCCAGGTGGCAAAGCATGTGCCTGTCCCTTCATGGATGCTTGCCGGGCCACCTGGACAGCTCTGTTTAGTCAACCTCATTACAGGCACTATCACCTCTGGGCTGGTAGAGAGCAACGTGATCCTGCTGTACCATAACCAACCTCCATCATGTCTGAACATAATACCCCAATGTCAGACAACAGCTGGAGAACGACACATGGCCTCTCCCACCCATTCTGTAACTTGGGGCACTGGCCTTTCTGTATCAGTTTATTGAAAACACACTTTAGCCCCAACTCTAAGCAGCTTGTTCCTACAAATTTTGTAGGCATACTCCCTCATGCTCCACTGCTGCTCTCTGGCCAGCTGGTGCACAGCAGCCATATGTGATCTGAGGATTACCAAGCTCTTTCCAGCCATCATTCCCATCAGGATCCCAAATACTAACATCACTACTACTATATATACTGCGGTGCTTGAAAATTTGTGAACCCTTTTCTATATTTCTGCATAAATATGACCTAAAAATTTTCACACAACTCCTAAAAGTAGATAAAGAAAACCCAGTTAAACAAATGAGACAAAAATATTATACTTAGTCATTTATTCATTGAGGAAAATGATCCAATACTATGTATTAGTGAGTGGCAAAAGTATGTGGAACTCTAGGATTAGCAGTTAATTTGAAGTTAAAAGTAGAGTTAGGTATTTTCAATCAATGGGATGACAATCAGGTGTGAGTGGGCAGCCTGTTTTATTTAAAGAACGGGGATCTATCAAAGTCTGCTCTTTACAACACGTTTGTACGAACAACGGAGATTTCTGAGAACCTCAGAAAGGGTTGTTGATGTTCATCAGGCTGTAAATGGTTACAAAACCATCTCTAAAGAGTTTGGACTTCACCAATCCACAGTCAGACAGATTGTGTACAAATGGAGGAAATTCAAGACCATTGTTACCCTCCCCAGGAAATCACTCCAAGAGCAAGGCGTGTAATAGTTGGCGAGGTCACAGAGGACGCCAGGGTAACTTCTAAGCAACTGAAGGTCTCTCTCACATTGGCTAATGTTAATGTTCATCAGTCCACCATCAGAAGAAGACTGAACAACAATGGCATGGCAGGGTTGCAAGGTGAAAGCTACTGCTCTCCAAAAAGAAAATTGCTGCTCATCTGCAGTTTGCTAAAGATCACATGGACAATCCAGAAGGCTATTGGAAGAATGTTTTGTGGACAAGTGAGACCAAAATAGAACTTTTTGGTTTAAAAGAAAGCGTTATGTTTGAAGAAAGGAAAACACTGCATTCCAGCATAAGAACCATATCCCATCTGTGAAACATGGTGGTAGTGGTATCACGGTTTGGGCCTGATTTGCTGCATCTGGGTCAGGACGGCTTACCATCATTGATAGAACAATGAAATCTGAATTATATCAGAGAATTCTAAAGGAAAATGTCAGGACATCTGTCCATGAACTGAATCTCAAGAGAAGGTGGGTCATGCAGCAAGACAACGAGCCTAAGCACACAAGTCTTTCTACGAAAGAATGATTAAAGAAGAATAAAGTAATTTTTTTGGAATGGCCAAGTCAAAGTCCTGACCTTAATCCAATTGAAATGTTGTGGAAGGACCTGAAGTGAGCAGTTAATGTGATGAAACCCACCAACATTCCAGAGTTGAAGCTGTTCTGTATGGAGGAATGGGATAAAATTCCTCCAAGCCGGTGCGCAGTACTGATCAACAGTTACAGGAAACGTTTAGTTGCAGTTATTGCTGCATGAGGGGGTCTCACCATATACTGAAAGCAAAGGTTCACATGCCACTCACTAATATGTAATATTGGATCATTTTCCTCAATAAATAAATGACCAAGTATAATATTTTTGTGTCATTGTTTAACTGGGTTCTCTTTATCTACTTTTAGGAGTTGTGTGAAAATCTGATGATGTTTTAGGTCATACTTATTCAGAAATATAGAAAATTCTAAAGCACACACATAAATACATATATATATATATATATATACACATGTGTGTGTGTGTGTGTGTGTGCTTTAGAATTTTCTATATTTCTGACTAAGTATGACCTAAAACATCATCAGATTTTCACCTTGTAGGTGTTAAGTCAGAGACAGTAGCTCACTGTTGCTGCACAGTTTGTTAGTCATACTGTAATTCTTCATCAGTGCTCACAGGACGCTGTCTAAAGGGTGCTGGTGGCTGCACATTTTTGTCTGATGAACGGTTTTCATACACTAACTTTCCACCACGTCAGTGTCACTTCAGTGCTGAGAATGTTCCACCACCCACATATCACCTGATCTGTGGCAGTCCTGTGGGGGTCCTAACAAAGTATGTAGAGAAACAGATTGACTGCAGTCTGTAATTGTGGAATTACATAGTGCAGTGATCACTAAACGTTAAAAAAAAACTGCAGAATATAAACGGAAAACTGGAATACTAAAAGTGTGTGTGTGTGTGTGTGTGTGTGTGTGTGTGTGTGCGTGCATTTTTGATGGCTCAGAAGGAGGAGGGTGCATTTCAAGGAAAGTCAGTCAACCTAGTGTTAAGTGGCGTGGTCCGTGTCTTTCGGATCCTGAGCCTTGAACTGACAGAAGAAGCTTTCCAGAATCCCCTCAGCTGTAGTAGGACCTTGTACGCCTCAGGCCACTTGTAGAAGTAATCTAACGTGATGATAACATAAAGATTTTCCCCTTCAGTCTCAGAAAAGGGACCTAGCACATCTTCAGCCACCATATTTGTCAGACTGTTTTCACGACACCAAAGTGTCTGATTCCGGATGAACATTCTACAGGCTGGAGCATGTCCCCTACTCCGCTTCCTCGGAACCAACATCTGCCATACCACAGGCTCCTTTGTTTTTGATATGTGGCAAAGGGGTATGAGTCTGGTTTGATGACTGCATTTAATCAATTATAATCCACACAGAAGTGCCACTCACTGTTCTTTTTCTTCTCAACACGGCTGTTGCTGTCGGCGGGCTGTTGGATGGTTTCATCACTGTTGCTTTGGTGGTCCTGATATCGCCATTCTTCCTCAGCTATCACCAGATCTATTTCACAGAGGAGCTGCTCTAGCTCTTGTCCACCATATTGATTGATACCAGTTGTGACACTAGTGTAGAGTGCATTGAACAGCCAATAATGCGCAAAGTGAACGTTTTTAAAAGAACTGGCAAGTGCCAGGCTAACTGAATAAAGGAAAAAATATTTACTCTGATGCAAGTCTAATAAGCACATAAACATTATCTAAATAAAGTCATTGTCGGGACTACATGGCATTTCAGAAGGATCAGAGCATGCCAAGTCCACTGTCTAGTAAGCCGGTCTAAGTAAGAGGGAGCTGCCGGCACTATATTTTGCAGAAACGTCAGTTTGTTGGTGGATAGTCTGTCATCTCTGCTTGGAGGTCTGATCATAGTTCACTATATTGATTGGTGAACATTATCTGTATTGAGGAACATTAATTTCAGATCTGTCTAGAATTCTACATTTTCTTAGTTTTTATGTTGACTAACTTCTGAAATCTGGTTCACCACAAACAATCACAATGCAGAGTTCATAATAACATCTGTGTCCAGCGAAGGTTGTTGATGCAGTTTTATTTTCTTGAGGTTAGCCGTGTCATGCTTGAGGCTCGAAAGGTATGAGATACAGAGTACAGAGTTTGAATGAAAACAGGCCTATCAGAGTTCCTAAAACCTTACGTGAATTTCCCATTAAAAGGTTGGTGTGAATGTTTTTTTCAGTGGGATATTTCTCCAGTATGACATGTTTGCAGCTTGGTTGGCCAGGCACATTGTAATGTGCTTTTAAAGCTTTAAGTTTCAGAACCATGCACCTGCAAATGGAAGTACTGTTGGATTATCCCACCCAACTGGACTGATTAAAATGATCTTTGTCTTCTTTGATTGCTTGGCTCCATGTGAGGCAGGACAGAATCTGAATATACTGTATAGCAGAGTAGTTAAGAATTAGGACCTGTCAGTGGCTTTCAGGCAGTCGTAGGATTTGAATTTACACCAGTCTACCATAACCCTAAGCACCGAGCTCTTTCCTATATTAGGGCTTTCTTCTTTTTTTTGTCCTAAAATGGCTGGAACCATTTCTTTGTATTTTTATTCCCTGTCTAACTCTATGTTGTTTTTTAGATGTATGGGAATTTACTGCTAGAACAGACCACTTTTCAGCATAACACCCTGCAGGGTTGAAAAACAATATTATTGTATTCTCCTTATAATCCTCTTCTGTCTCACATTTCCTCTCTGTTGCTCGTGTGTAAGTGTTTGTGTGTGCAGTACTTTGTGTCCATACAGATTTTTCCCTAGCTCGGCTTCATGCTGGAAATTTCACATTATCTAGATCATTTATAGACCTTTTTCACTGATAGAGCTGGTACATATTTACATATCACAATCAATTTAAATCATGCAACATGGAGAGTATTCAATCTCCTATTTTGCGTCTGAGCCGGCTGATGAGTTCCTTTTTTTATGAGACCCATTTTTCCTTCCTAATCTCGTACAGCTGACTTCTATTTGCTTTACTGACACAGCAACAGATTGAATGGGAAAGCAATGAATTTGCTCAACTTCATCCAGAGCTATAATAAGCTAAGCCAAATACCCAGAGGTTGCGTTTAGAAAGATGCAAATAAAATATGTGACAACCATGTATGTGGCATACAAAGCTTTTTGGTATCAACCTTGAGAGGGATTATAATGAGTGCTGTTGAACCTTTATGTTTGTAATGAAAGGTGTCTAAGGGATAAATTGCAGCTTACAATTAAGATTGTCATCGAGAACAGTGTAGTAGAGTAGGACACTTGAACTTGGACTTGCACATTTTAATGACTGGAGGTTTGCACTGACAGGGTTGCCACCTCTTGAGGTGTAGACTGTGTGATTGTGTCTAGATGTACGATGTAACAACTTATAATTACACTGAGCAGTTGATGTACCTAGCTCAGGTTCCCAATAGCGATAGCTTGAGAGGGCCAATATATCAACTTACAAAATGTTCAGTTGTCCAAAGCCTTAACCATTAATGGCTTGAGCAGAGGCTTTTATCCAGAACATCTTACAGTTGATATAACTTTACATGATACGGTTCAAGCATGTTTGTGTTGACCCCTAGAGTGGCATGTTGGGAGTGCTGGGACTTGAACCATGGTAGAAAAATGCCATGACAACAGAGCACAGAATGGCTTGTGTGCTTAGGCTCGTTGTCTTGCTGCATGACTTTCCTTCTCTTGAGATTCAGTTCATGGACAGATGTCCTGACATTTTCCTTTACAATTCTGAAATTATTCAGAATTCATTGTTCCATCAATGATGGCAAGCCGTCCTGGCCCAGATGCAGCAAAACAGGCCCAAACCATGATACTACCACCACCATGTTTTAGAGATGAGAAAAGGTTTTTATGCTGGAGTGCGGTGTTTTCCTTTCTCCAAATGTAACGCTTCTCTTTTAAACCAAAATGGTCTATTTTGGTCTCATCCGTCCACAAAACATTCTTCCAATAACCTTCTGGCTTGTCCACGTGATCTTTAGCAAACTGCAAACAAGCAGCAATGTTCTTTTTGGAGAGCAGTGGCTTTCTCCTTGCAGACCTGCCATGCACACCATTGTTGTTCAGTGTTCTTCTGATGGTGGGCTCATGAACATTAACATTAGCCAATGTGAGAGAGGCCTTCAGTTGCTTAGAAAGTTACCTTGGGGTCCTTTGTGACCTCGCCAACTATTACATGCCTTGCTCTTGGAGTGATCTTTGTTGGTCGACCACTCCTGGGGAGGGTAACAATAGTCTTGAATCTTCTCTATTTGTACACAATCGGTCTGACTGTGGATTGGTGGAGTCCACACTTTTTAGAGATGGTTTTATAACCTTTTCCTGCCCGATGAGCATCAACAACTCTTTTTCTGAGATCATCAGAAATCTAGTTTGTTCGTGCCATGATACACTTCTACAAACATTTGTTGTGAGAGAGCAGACTTTGATAAATTTCCTGTTCTTAACAAGAAAACAGGGTGCCCACTCATCTGAATTGTCATCCCAGTGGATTGAAAACACCTGACTATAACTGCTATCCTAGAGATTTGACATAACTTTTGCCACTCACTCACAATATGTAATATTGGATCGTCACTAATAAGTAATATTGGTCAATAAATAAATGACCAAGTATAATATTTTTGTGTCATTTGTTTTAAACTGGGTTCTCTTTATCTGACTTTTAGGACTTGTGTGAAAAATCTGATGATGTTTTAGGTCATATTTTCTGCAGAAATTTAGAAAATTGTAAAGGGTGTGTGTGTGTATGTGTGTGTTTGTATGTATGTATATGTGTGTGTGTGTGTATGTGTATATATATATATATATATATATATATATATATATATATATACTGCTCAAAAAAATAAAGGGAACACATGGAGTTATATTGTGTTGTTTAAGTGCTCTCTTTATTTTTTTGAGCAGTGTGTGTGTACAGTATATATATATATATATATATATATATATACAAACAGTGAGGCAAAAAGGTGTTTAGTCAGCCACTGATTGTGCAAGTTCTCTTACTTAAAAAGATGAGAGAGGTCTGTAATTTTCATAGGTACACTTCAACTAAGAGACAAAATGAGAAAAATCCAGGGAATCACATTGTAGGATTTTTAAAGAATTTAATTGTAAATCATGGTGGAAAATAAGTATTTGGTAACTCACAAGCAAGATTTCTGGCTCTCACAGACCTGTACCTTCTTTAAGAAGCTCTTCTGTCCTCCACTCGTTAACTGTAGTAATGGCACCTGTTTGACCTCATTATCTGTATAAAAGACACCTGTCCACAGTCTCAAGCAGTCAGACTCCAAACTCAGCCATGGCTAAGACCAAAGAGCTGTCAAAGGACACCAAGACCTGCACCAGGCTTGGAAGAGTGAATCTACAATAGGCAAGCAGGTTGGTGTGAAAAATGAAGAAAATGTAAAAAACATACAAGACCATGTAATCTGCCTCGATCTAGGGCCCCATACAAGATCTCATTCCCGTGGGATCAAAATGATTATGAGAAGTGGTTGAGCAAAAATCCCAGAAAACTACACGGAGGGACCTGATTGAATGACCTGCAGGAGAGCTGGGACCAAAAGTAACCACGACTACCATCAGTAAACAACACTACACCGAGATGGACTCAGATCCTTGCAGTGCCAGGCGTGTCCCCGTGCCTAAAGCCAGTACATGTCCAGGCCCGTCTTTAAGTTTTGCCAGAAAGCATATGGATGATCAAAGGAGAGGATTGGGAGAATATCTGTGGGTCACATGAAACTGAATGTATAGAACTTTTTGGTGTAAAAACTCAACTCGTCATGTTTGGAGAAAGAAGAATACTGAGTTGCAAATCCCAAGAACAAACCATTCCTACAGTGAAGCAATGGGGGGTCGAAACATCATCATGCGTTGGGGCTGTTTTTTCTGCAACGGGACAGGATGACGGAATCCATGTAAAGGGAAGAATGAACGGGGCCATGTATTGTGAGATTTTAAGCTAAAAAAAAACCCATTGAAGATGGAACGTGACTGGGTCTTCCAGCATGACAATGATCCCAAACACACCGCTCGGGCAACGAAATAGTGGCTCCGTGAAAAGCATTTCAAGGTCCTGGAGTGGCCTAAGGAGTCTCCAGACCTCAACCCCATAGAAAATTTGTGGAGGGAGTTGAAAGTCCATGTTGCCTCAAAACATCACTGCTCTAGAGGAGATCTGCATGGAGGAATGGGCCAAAACACCAGCTACAGTGTGTGCAAATCTGGTGAAGACTTACAGGAAACGTTTGACCTCTGTCATTGCAAACAAAGGTTATGTTAGAAAGTATTGAGTCGAACCAAATTTATTGACCAAATACTTATTTTCCACCATAATTTACAATTAAATTCTTAAAAAATCCTACAATGTGATTTCCCGGATTTTTTTTTTCTCATTTTGTATCTCATAGTTGAAGTGGACCTATGATAAACATCACAGACCACACAGATATATGTGTGTGTGTGTGTGTGTATGTATATGTATATGTATATGTGTATGTGTATATATATATATATATATATATATATATATATATATGTACACACACAGTGGTTCTTGAAAGTTTGTGAACCCCTTAGAATTTTCTATACTCAGCAGAGATTATATATAGCAGTATTATATAATTTTCTGCCTATTTGAAGTATTAGAGCTTTCTTTTGAGGTATATGAAAAATGCGTAGCATATGGGAAACTAACAGTGTACTGGTTGAACCGGTATACTGCCCAGCACTTATATATATTATCAAGAGATTAAGAGGATTATTTAATTTACACAGATTCTTCACTGGTGTCAGACAGAGGTATCTGCTCAGAACTGCCATAAGAACATCGGTTCCCAGCAGATACAATGTTCAGTGGATGTGCTGAGTGATGTCCAAATTCCCTTAGTGGTGTCCGTGATTCACAGCTGTGGCAAGTGAGCACTTTCTTTAAGTATTCTAAAAATGGCAGCTATGAACAGAACTGGGCTCTTAAATCTAGCCGATGCAGCTTTTGATTTCCATACTGCACTTAAGGCTTCCTGCTGTGATGTGAGTGTGTGTACGTGGGTGGGATAAGCATGCTATTGCATGTTTTTAGCTACCTTCCTTAGTTCAAACCACCGGAAAATCCCAAAGGCCTTTAGAAACGGAGTGATTGTAAGAAAGCTACAGAATGGGAGCTACACAGAAAGAGAGTTAGAGTTGAGTAGTTGATTCACAATGCTTGCAGCCTGCTCTGTTTGACTGTAGCCATTTGATAAAAACACCATATACAACCCCAAATCATAAAATGCTGGGACAGTATGGAAAACAAACAACAAACAAACAAACAGTGTGTCTGGTCAACCTTGTTTAATTGTTCATTTAAAAACATTAAGCCTTTAACACTTTGTAATGTTGCCATTCTTTCTCACAACACTTAAAAAGACATCTGACACAGAAAATATTGAGCAATGAAATGTTTCAGGTGGTACCCTTCATTGCTTTTGTCACATTGTTATTGCAAACACGACTCAAGTTGTACAATATTGCGGGGTTGTCATTGTCGCAAAAGGCCAATTCAATACTCGTACCCTCTTCTTTTGTTGCCATGCCTTTGTAATGTGTGCAGCATGTGGGTTTGCATTGTCTTGTTGAAAAATGCACATCCCTGGAAAGGTGTCGTCTTGAAGGCAGCATATGTTCTTCTAAAATAACAATGTACTTTTCTGTATCAATGCTGCCATCAAAGAAGTGTAAATGACCTTTTCCAACGGCATTAACACAACCCCATACCATGACTGAGACTGGCTTTTGGACTTGCTGCTGATAAGTCTGGATGGTCCTTTTCGTCTTTGTTCTGGAGCACATGGTGTCCATTTCTTCCAAAAAAGATCTGGGATACTGATTCATCTCAGCATAGCACACATTTCCACTGTGTGATGCTCCATCCCAAATGTTTCTGGGACTAGTGAAGTTGACACTTATTTGTACATGTTTAACATAAGGCTTGTTTTTTTGCACACTGAATGTATCTCCATATTGTAGTGCTTGACAAAGTATTGCCATATACTTGACCATGTGTTTTTGTCAACTATTGATGAATGATGGTTCATGATGCAGTGCCATCTGAAGGATCAGCGATCATGAGTCCTAGAATTGTTTAATGACATTATGCACTGTAGAGGAAGAAATCTTTCTTTGGGGAACATTGTTTTTAAACATTTCAATAATTGACTCACTCATTTGTTGACAAACTGGAGATTCTGTGCCCATTATTGCTCCTCAGAGACTCAGACCTTTGTGAATACTACTTTTTGTAGCAAATCATGATTACAATCATCCGTTGACATCACCTGTTTGACATCACATCATTACTGCATTACTAGCGCTAAATTGTGTGCAGGCCTGAAGATGCAGGAATGGATGTGTATTAACAAATGAAATTAAGTTGACATGGAAAAAAAAAACATGAAGTGTCCTGGGTTCATGCAATGAAATAAAAGTCAAAAGAATTTTATACACACTATTTTTTATTTGCTTTTTCCACACTACCCCAACGTTTTCGGATTTGGGGTTCTATCTTCTTGTTCTTTTTCATTTCCTGACATGTCATCTGGCGAGACTCACTTTGACTTGATGCTGACGTGAGCTCACACCCACCCAGAGATCTTTAGGCAAGCAGAGGAAAAAGAGAAATGTGATTTTGCCATTTGTTTCCGCTGTATGACAGTCCCTTCACGGAGAGGCTTCTGTAACAGCTAAGCTTGAGACAGTCACACAGGAGCTGTTGTCAGTCACTGCCAGCACAATCTCTCTTAATCTTTGCCGCTGTGATTACAAAAAAAGCCACTAACTTCCATTCTAACATAGATGTTATGCAAATATGGGATTTGACTATGCCTCTGTGGGTGCACATTTTAGGCAAGCAGAAACATTTTAAACCAGAATCTGCTAGTTGTTCAGGTCAGGTAATAGCATCCGTTGGGAATGACTTGACACAAAACTATTTCTTTTGAAATTCTTTTTTTTTTTTTTAATCATTCAGTTTTCTGACAATTTAGTCAACTACAACTAGCAAACCTGACTTGCATTATATTTGCAGTCAATTGAGAATATAATTCTGTGCTTTGCTGTTGCAGGTAGAGAAACCAGATGTTTTCTGAAAGAAACCTGTATGAGATGATTTAAGCTTTGTGACATGACGCGTTCTCCTGCTGGAAATAGCCATCCCAAAATGAGTACTCTGTGGTCATAAAGGGATTGATATGGTCGGCAACAATGAACAATTAACTACTGATAGAACGCAGCATGGATTCATGCTTTAGTGTTATTTTAATTCTGACCCTACAATCCAAATGTTGCAGCAGAAATTGAGACTCATCAGACCAAGCAATGGTTTTCCAATCTTCTGTTGTCCAATTTTGGTCAGCTTGTGTGAATTGTAGTCTTAGTTGCTTGTTCTTAGTTGAATGGAGTGGCACCTGGTGTGGTCTTCTGCTGCTGTAGCCCATCTGCTTCGAGCTTTGAACGTGTTGTGCATTCAGAGATGCTGTTCTACATACCTTGGTTGTAATGCGTCTTTGAGTTACTGTTGCCTTTCTATCAGCTTGAACTAGTCTGGCCATTCTCCTCTGGTATCAATAAGGCATTTTCGCCCAGAGGACTGATCACACTGGCTATTTTCTCAGAGTATATCATGTAAACCCTGGAGATGGCAGTGTTAAAGTCCCAGTAGATCAGCAGTTTCTGAAATTCTCAGACCAGCCCATCTACCACCAGGAACCATGTCATGTTCAAAGTCACTTAAATCACGTTTCTTCCACCTGAAATTCAGCAGGTCGTCTTGGCCATGTTAGAACAAAAAAGTTCTATTTTGGTCTCATCCGTCAACAAAACATTCTTCCAATAGCCTTCTGGCTTGTCCACGTGATCTTTAGCAATCTGCAAATAAGCAGCAATGTTCTTTTTGGAGAGCAGTGGCTTTCTCCTAGCAACCCTGCCATGCACACCATTGTTGTTCAGTGTTCTTCTGGTTGTGGATTCATGAGCATTAACATTAGCCAATGTGAGAGAGGCCTTCAGTTGCTTAGAAGTTACCCCGGAGTCCTTTGTGATCTCTCCAACTATTACACGCCTTGCTCTTGGAGTGATCTTTGTTGGTCGACCACTCCTGGGAAGGGTAACAATGGTCTTGAATTTCTTCCATTTGTACACAATCTGTCTGACTGTGGATTGGTGGAGTCCAAACTCTTTACAGATGGTTTTGTAACCATTTCCAGCCTGATGAGCATCAACAACTCCTCAGAAAACTCCTTTGTTCGTGCCATGATACACTTCCACGAACGTGTTGTGAGGAGCAGACGTTGTTGGATCTCTGTTCTTTAAATAAAACAGGGTGCCCACTCACAACTGATTGGCATCCCATTCATTGAAAACACCTGACTCTAATTTCACCTTCAAATGAACTGCTAATCCTAGAGGTTCACATAGTTTTGCCACTCAATAATTTGTAATATTGGATAATTTTCCTTAATAAATAAATGACCAAGTATAATTTTTTTTGTCTCATTTGTTTAACTGGGTTCTCTTTATGTACTTTCAGGAGTTGTGTGAAAATCTGATGATGTTTTAGGTCATATTTATGCAGAAATATAGAGAATTGTAAAGAGTTCACAAACTTTCAAGCACCACTGTACCTTTATACCCGAGAGCCTAACAGAGAGATGGACAGATTATCATTTTACAAAACTATATTTTAAACAGATATACAGTATGTGTGTGTTATAGAATGTCTGCTGCTCTTTATGAACATCAGGATGTTTAGACATTGATTGCACCACTCTTGTAGGCTTACAACCTTCCACTGATCTCTCTAGATCACAAGACATGTCTGTTTAGTTAAAATACCGCAGCTTTAATCAAAACGGTTTGTAACTTTTCGTACTTGGTGTGTTGAATATCAAATTTACATAAGATAATTGTTCGTGGTGTGTGTCATGCTTAAAGAACCTTTAAAGCTGCTTGTCATATCCTGCTGCTGTTGCAAAACTATGCAGGAACAGCGCTGGCGAGGCAAACTGCAGGCGTCAATAACCACTAGTTTCAGGGTGACAGTTTGCTGACTTAGTTCAACAGAGTGATGCCGGTTCTAATTGCCCTGTGTTTTTTTAATCTCTTCCACTAGACCTTGGAACAATGAACCTAACCCAAATGTGGTCTAAATGTACTGTAACAGAGTGCCTCTGTCGCTTACAGTGGCAGGCTGACAGAGACTGTCTGTACATTAAGAATCCTGGCTGGCTGTCTACTGCTCTGACTGGATCATTTGCATAATCTCTTGAAAATTAGGAACCACCCACAGTGTTAAACAATCTTATGCAAAGCTTTAGGCATCCATATTCATATTACAGTTGATCTCCTGCTATTATGTGCAAGGGATTTTGCAAGCTGCATTCCAAACCAATAGTTTGTTATAACAGATGACTAGCTGATAACTTGGTGTGAAAAATCAAAATCCAAGGTGAGTGAGTATGTAACATAGTTTTTCTTTGCCTCTGTGTACACAGTGGCATGGTGGTGCAAGGGGTTAATGTGGTGCTGCACAGCTCCAGAGATCCTGAGTGGTTAGTTAATGTTTTATGTGTTATTACGCATTTCTTCCATGTCTATACAGACCCGAGGAGGCAACGGGTTTGATCTGAGAAATGTGAAAAGTGGGGTGAATGCACATGTGTTTGGAAAGCTTAAGATGGACAGATGTGGCATTGATTACCTTGTCTTTGGGGAATGGGCTGATAAACCAGGGCGCCAACTTTCTGGACTCAGTGCAAAGGGGGATATTTTGTTAAGAAAGCCAGATAGATTGACTGGGCATGTACTTGGGACCAGGTCTCCGGTGACAGTTAGCAGAGCACTGGGCGGTGACACGGACCTTGAGGAGGGTTGTTCTATCTGGTTTACATGTCCTCTGACTGTGGCGCAGATGATGGAATTTCCAGGACGGAGCGGCCAGGTCCGTCTCTTGATTGGCAAAAAGGGGAGGTAGAAACCCTAAGGAGGCCTCGAAGGGGAACAGACTCATGGCGAAGTTAGTCAGGGTGTTATGCACATATTCTGCCCAGGCTAGATGGGAGCTCCATGTGGTGGGGTCCTTGGCATAAAGGCAGCACAGAGTGGCTTCAACCTCCTGGTTGGCTTGTTTAGGTTGCTCGTTGGATTGGTGCTGGAAGCCCAAGGTGAGGCTGATGGTGGCCAAGGTGGACTTGCAGAAAACTCACCAAACCTGTGAGGTGAACTGGGGTCCCTGGTCCGAAACTATATACAGAGGCATCCCATGGATCTTGAAGACTTGGTCGAGTAGGACTATGGCCATTTCCAGGGCTGTAGGAAGCTTGGGTAGAGCCAACAGGTGGACAGCCATGGAGAATCTATCGACCACAGTAAGGATCACAGTCTTGCCGTTGGACTCGGGGAGCCCCGTCATGAAGTCCACTGTGATGTGGGACCATGGGCAGCCAGGGATGGGAAGAGGCTGCAGGAGTCCAGCGGGAGGGAGGTGGGGTGGGATGACTTACTCCTGGCACAGGTGGAGCACGCAGCCATTTTTTGGGCTATAAAGCGCACCGGGTTATAAGGCGCGATATCAATGATCGACTTCTAACGGGTATATTTTCATACATAAAGCGCACCGGGTTATAAGGCGCATTAAATGAAACAAAACAAAACAAAAAAGTTCCCTCGGAAACTCAGTTTGGTCTTCTTTACCTGGCGCAGAGCGTCTTCTTGCTTTCTCCACTTCCATACCATTGATTCGTTAATGTTGAATGCTCTCGCAGCTGCTCTATTTCCATGTTGTACTGCGTGACTGATAGCGTTGAGTTTGAAATCCGCTTCGAAAATGAATGAATGAATGCACATACACTAACGTTGAAGCACAGATCGTATTGCTCCGCGATGCTGCGCACTACGTTTGCCGTAAGCTTCGTAACTTACCAAAGCCATTCTAAATAATTTTTACAGATTTATGAGCGCCGTGTACCATCTACAATCGGTTCTAGGTCAGAAAGCACAACCAGAATTAATTCATATATTGGGCGCACCGCATTTTAAGGCGCACTGTCGATTCTTGAGAAAAGTAAAGGATTTTAAGTGCGCCTTATGGTCCGAAAAATATGGTACTCTCTGGTATCACTGTCCATGGCAGGCCACCAAAAATACCTCTGGAGCAGGGTGGCAGGCAAACTTGGAGCCGTGTGCCCACTGGAGGACTGCGGTCCTGACTGAAGCAGGCACGTAGAGGCGGTTAGGTGGTCCACACCCTGGGTCGGGTTCACCACCCTGCGATTCTTTGTCCGTCCGTTGAACGTTCCAGATCAGATGGGCTACCAGTCGGCTGGGAGGGAGGATGGTGTCATCAGGGCCAGCGGTCCTTTCTGTGGAGAACTGGCGGGAGAGAGCATCAGACTTGATGTTGCAGGAACCTGGTCTGTAGGTGAGTGTAAAGTTGAAGCGTGAGAAGAAGAGGGCCCACCTCAGCTGGAGTGAGTTCAGTGGCTTTGCTGTCTGGATGTATGGCAGGTTTTTATAGTCAGTCCAGATGACGAAGGGTTGTTCTGAGCTCTCCAGCCATTGTCTCTACTCTGTGGGTCTTGGTACTCCCGATACATGTTGGAGAGGTCCAAGGGCCTTCAGGTCGAGAAGTGCGAAGCAAAGCCTTGGAGTGGCATAGATCATAGATCTGGTGGCAGAGATCACTCCAGCCAGACACTTTCGCTAGGTTACAATCAATGGAGGAGTTGTGATTGGCCAGCCACGGATGATCGAGAACCACAGGGGTCTTAGGTGAACAAATGACAGAGAAGGATAGAATATCCCTATAGTTCCCTGACATTTACATTTACATTTACAGCATTTAGCAGACGCCATTATCCAGCTGCAACAATGGTTGGCAGCTTGGCAGATGTGGGATGACAGGACCCATATGGGGGGTGACCTGGGTGAGTAATCTGCTGTCCAGAGAATAGGCCCGGCGAGGGGTCTCCAAGGTCTCCAACTTACTTCTGAGCTTGGCTGTGAGGTCTAGTTCCATAAGATTATCCTCCGAATCAGAGTCGATGAGGGCATCAATGGAGAGAGTGCCCTCCGGGAGACACGGGACTGCTGTTAGCAGAAGAAGAGACCAGTTGGATTGTGGAGGATTAGTGCTAGAGCTCGTCAGGACCCTCGTGTTCACTGGCGAGTTACTCTGGGCAGAGGTGGATGACCTGTCCAGGTTTTCCACAGAATAGGCATCATAGGAGATTCCAGGCCCGTGGACTGGAGTGGAGGGTTCTGGATGGCCAGGTCGGAGGGTTGTGGTCCCTAAAGTGGGTTCAGACAGGGTGTACAGTCCCGAGTGCCGTCGGAGACTTGGGGTTCCTGGCTTGAGGTAGTTTGGTTGGGGTTGGACGTCTGAGGAGAGTGCACAGTGAGATGGCCAATCTTTCTGGCTAAAGACTGGAGATGTCATCCAGGGGACAGTAGTAGATCCAGGCAGAGCATGGTGGATGAAAGCAGGTTAACCGGGGACTAGGATAAAACAGAATTCAAAGATAAATCCTAAGCAGGAAAATAAACAGCGGCATGGGAGCCGAAAACGGAACAGGCTAAAATTCTAATGCTAATGGATAGTAACAACAGGTACCAGGAAATGTAACAGGACGATCTGGTCATATCTGGATGAAGACACCGGCTTTTATTATAGTGGTGATCAGCCACGAAGATCAGGATCAGGTGTGTAATCCGGGGTGGAGCGGTGACAATGAGAAAGCCAGGTCGATTCCTGTGGAGCAAGCATAACAACACTACTTGGACCTATGTTAGAATGCAACCAGAAAATTCAGGAAAAAAACAGCTTCTATAGGGTACACGTGTCAAGTATTTTAGTGTGACCTCCCCTTGCACTTGATCAATAGCTTTATTTTGGGATGCCAAGTTAACCCTTCTACAACTTTAAGAAGCTTGATCAGAAATGGTCTTTTTGGTAGGGTAGCAGCCGAGAAGAAGAAACCACTTTTTGACTTATTTCAAAAAACTACTCCGAAAAGCCAAAACCCGATTCATGAGTAAGTACACAGTGATTCAGATCCACAGTAACCGTTTGCAGAGTGGCAGTCCCCCATTGGTGTTTTTTTTTTATTTTAAAATCTACAGTACTGTATTCTTAGTGCAAATTAAGTCCCCATGGGTCCTTCAAAGGTAATTATAACAGCCAACCAAAAGGAAAACAAGAATTTTTAATGCTCCAGAAAACAGGCCTGCAGTTAGCTTAGCAGCTATGCTAGCGCCCTGACTTCACCAATAGAGTAAGTGTTTTGCTTTTACTTATTGCTTTTTTTCACTTTCAAATCAATTATACTCACTAAATTACATGATATTTTCAAACACTTTTAGATCTACATTATTCCTTGTAGGGAAAACTTTGCTCAGTATGCATCATTATTGGTACTCAACAAGTCTTCTTGGAATTAATTAAAAAAGGAGAAGGTGCGATTGCACAACGCGAAAAGGAAATGAGAGACCTGACGAGTAAGTACTATTGCTGGGACAACTGTGAGAAAGAGTGTATGTATACGCAGGTACTGTCTAACTTCTGAGGTACCGGACTGTATTATTCTTAAAAAATAAGAAAAGTTTTTACTACTCATTATTGTAATATAGGTGAAATACATTTAGACATTTGTGTTTACTAAAACAATGAAAAATGTTCTAGTTAATTTATTTTAAATTTGTTTAAAAACATATTCAAGAAATGTGCATTGTTTTGCATTGTTTACACTTTGGAAATAAAAAGGAATTGTAAGAAAACCAAATTGCGAACTCTGTATCATGAATCTAGTTCAATAATGAGCATAGTGTATTATGACCAAACATTCAGAGTTCTGTCCAGCTTTTGGGGAGCCTCTTATGAATGAATGAATGAATGAATGAATGAATGAATGAATGAATGATTGAAAGAATGCTTTATTGTCATTGTATGTTAAAGACAATGTGACTTGCTGTGCAAATTTATCCAGAGATAAGTACAAGTGTGTTTCCATGTAAAAGTTAAAAGCCCTTCTCAGGGACCCAACAATGGAAGCTTGGCAAAGTCAAGGCTTGAATCATAACCTTCCATTTACTGGTCCAGTGCCTAAACCACTGAGCCTAAAGTACATGACAATGATTGACAACAAAAGTCATGCATGTGAATACAGAACACCGAGTGCTTAATTGGGCAAGAAAATATTTCTTCAAGATTTTTCACATTTATGAAAATGTCAGTATAAGTGATATTCTGGTATTAGGGATTTTCTGTTTCATGCAAATTAGTGCACATAGTGATAGCATGAATTATATTGGCTCTGTGGGAAAACGGGATAAATCTGATGTGATGCCAGTCTAGCATAATCAGATCAGGTATATCCCTGATAAGGTTCATATAAAAATTGCAAAGTGGTAGATACAATAATAGTCTAAAAATAATGGATATATATCTGTTACAAAACTGTGGATTATTGAGGAAGCATTTGTTTTCCTAGACACTTAATAGAAGGCTGTAAATCAAAGGTCCTGAAGCACCCTAAGACTGAATAACGTATGTCAGCTTTAACACGAATAGGCATGTCACTGTCAGGGACAACAATAAAAAAAAAAAAAGATGTTACAGTTGCATTGAAGTTTGACATCCCTGTTGTAAATGTGTGAGGCTGCAGGAAATAATTGATTCTATGTACGGAAAGACATGGAAAGGAACATCAGAAAATGTGCCCATAAGCAAAACATGACTTGAAACTGAAATAACATGAACTTGCACCTTCAGTAAATGCACCATGTAAAACCATTTTCCTCACACAAATGCACTCCAGCAGCACATAAATGCATGCACACACACAAATTTGACATACCCTAAAGCATATCACCTGTCTACGCAGATAAAGCTACTAATAGGTTAAATATGCTTAAAGCCTGTATAGTCACTTTAAAGCAGCCAATCCCCTCATTTAAGGGACTTATTCCATGTCAGGACACAAAATTGATTTTTATTGAGATGACATGTGTGGGAGGTGAGGATGTCATTAATGTAATGGAGCCAGCGTGAAGAGAGCGAGTGATGGGAATTAAAGTAAATCTCTAGATTTACATTCAAGACTCATTTAAAAGGCACACTGCGGCTCTTCCGGATTCTGCTCCATTTCAGTTTTTCCTCATAATATGCCTTTATGTAGTAGTTATATTTAATTACATTTACGTTTTTCTTTAATTGTAACCGGATAGATGCGTCATAGAGGCCGTCAAGAAGTTGCTACATAAATATACTGTAGCATCAAGAAAGACAAAGGAACACCACAAAGTGTGGTCTTTGTTATGCTTTATTTAGACCTGGCCTCTCAGCACAGAATACAGCTCTTATACAGTAAGAGCTGTAAATTTTGCAGAGGCTTAATTTGGAGCGCTAGCGGGAATGAGCTACTCTGATTTAACTTGCGTTATCCTATGTGGTAGATTCAACCTGTGTGTTAGTAATCTCGGTGATATTAAGATACACAAACAGTGCTGTGCAAAAGTCTTAGACCACCTTTAGATTTGTTGTTTTGGCAATTATATATTGACCATATTGTTGACGACTGGACCCAAAACTTACCATTACCACTGGACCTAAATACTTACCACTCCATTATGCTATTTCCCACTGGAGATCACACTAAATACTTACCACTGCAGCCTATAGAATAGGTTTTTTATCTAAATTTCCTGTATTTTCTGTTTGTATTCTAAGAAAGAGGCTACTAAAAATATCATTCCTGATTAAGCTTCTTTGGACTGTAGAAGGGTCAAATTGACTCATACAAATCGAAACAGAGTACCGAGCAAACGATGAGAACACGAAACAAATTCTTGTAGTCAAAATGCGTTGAGAACCGATTTCGTCGAGTTCTGAGGTGGACAAGAACTGAGGTACCACTATAATTCAAACTGTGAACATTTATTATATGAAAAAAAAAAGAATCTTTAGTCTGCTGGAATTAAATTAAATTAGAAGGAGTTTATATATGTATGGTGGATGATTGTGCCCTGTGGTAGTCAAAAAATGCAACTGCATTAGATGGTGTAATAAGCAGACTGCATGTGACATCGTCAATCTCCGCAATGCACTCCGTTGATGCAGTGGTGCACCTACCTGAAAGTCATGAAAATAATTCCGCAATCCTGGGATACACCTAAAAGTAGCCTGCAGCAACTACGTCCATCCTTTAGTACTTTATTCCCTGTACTCACTCCTGTAAAAACAGTGACCATTACTAAGAGCTTGAACAACCTAATTCCGGGGTTCTATTCATGCATGATGGTCCCGAGTCTCTTATGAGATTTCACTCCAATGTCGATTTCACTGCTGGGCTGACACAATAAAAATGAATCAGGGCCTCTCAGGCGTGGCAGGACAGAGCAGTGCTCCTCAGAGAAGACCACAGGATTGTAAAGGGTAAAGTAATCTAAGGATTTCACTGTCGTTATACAGTAAACCTTTAGCACATTCTCACTGGAGAAGGTTGACACTATCGGGGAATTATTCAGGAAGCCAAAAATATTGTTATACTACAAGAAACCCTTCATGATAGAACTGATGTAAACTGTGGAAATTATTAAAGTGCTAGAAGAGGCTGGGATATGTGGTTCAACCTAACTGTTCACTCTCCACTACTCCCAGTCCATTATGCAGTATTATTTTCAATTAGAGGTCGTTACAGAGTGAGTGATAATATTAGCTGTGGGTGAAGAGGTGTTACACCTGCAGGAGAATTTGGAGAATGAGGAGAATTTGGAAGAGCTGCATGAATCCATTTTTCCCCTGAAGATTCTTCTGGAAAAAAAAGAATAGAATATGGACTAAACCAAGGATGTACACACTTTGTCCTGGAAACAGTGCTTACTGTGCAACCTAGAGTATGTAAACAACATCCCACAACTCGATGGAAATTATATACGAGATGACAGCTACCATTATAAAGGGAAAGGCTTTGACATGCTTGCTCAGAAATGTATGGGATTGGCTCTTGTCACATTGGCACATAGGCATGACATCCTTCCCACCATACAAGAGGAATGTGTGGAGAGGCAAAGTGCTACATTTACCTGACAGAATATCTAACCAATAAACTGGACTGGACTGATAACATAGAAGCATTATACAGGAAAAGACAGACCAGGCTTTACTTTCTATGGAAGCTCACGTTGTGCGCAACAGACTATTGGGGCTCTTCTATCATTCTATTGTGGCCAGTGTTTCTGTTCTATGTGATGGCCTGCTGGGGAACAGAACCACTGTCAAGGAGGCAATGCTCCTAGACATCCAGTGCCACTACATGAATAAACCTGAGTTCACAGAATACAGGAAGAAGGATGGCTTTTTTGAGCATTTCTGCCCATCGCCTCCATTTCTTGATAACCAAGACCTCTTTTAGCCACCAGCTTATCCAACCAAGGTCCTCAAGGAAGAAGTATTGAGGATCTTTTTTGCCACTACCATCAGATTCTACAAGACCATTTTCCAACCTCCTATACTTCATTCTAACCGTGAGAATGTACAATAAGTATAAGAACAAGTACTTTTGCACAAAATAATCACTCTTTGAACACCTAAGCAAGAACATTCTGCACATGTGAATATACTTTCCACTTAACATAAGCATATATATTGTGAGGTCATTGTGGGGTGTGATCGAGGAAAAACATCCAGCGAAAGGGGATGCTGTGAACATAAAGAACTTGTCACCAAAAATGGTCAGAAGAAGATGTTGAGAATCATTCTGATGGACAGCTGGTGCACAGAAGCAAATTTCAGCCAGGTACAATGCTGGTGCTCAAGCTAAGGTTGAAACAAATCGTTTGTTTAGTGTATATTGGCACCAAGGACTTTCCTGCTGAGAACTCAATATCCTAAAGTGACTCTGTGTCAGACTAAATAATTCTGATGCATATTTTTACATTATTTTTATATTAACTATTACTGTAAGACTTATTTTGCTAGATAAATTAGTTTTTTCTTACATTTATCATCTACGCCACCCAAGGAGGATGGGTCCCCTTATGAGTCTTGGTCCTCTCAAGGGTTCTTCCTTATAATGTTTAGGGAGTATTTCCCTTCCACTGTCGCCCTAGGCTTGCTCAATTTGGGATTGGCCCTAGATATTAAAAGATAATCTAAAATTGTAAATTTGCTTTGAGACAATGCTCCATTGTAAAAAAGCACTATAAAAATAAATCTGACATGACTTGACTATTTCCTTGGCAGGGATGAGATATAACAGCAGATGACTATGAAAAAGAAAGGCAAGACTTTAGTAGGCAAAAATGTGGAAAAACTGTATCACTGAGTAAAGGAAAAACATCGCCCTGTCAGATGAATCCAGATTTATGTTGCATCCTTCTGATGGGAGGGTCAAAATTTGGCACAAGCAAAATGAACTGATGAATCCTTCCTACTGGGTGTTGCCAGTTCAGTCTGATGGAAGGTGTTTGGAAGGTTTTTGGCACATCCTGGGTCCTCTGATACCCATGGGTGGATGTTTGGACAGTAGGTCTTACCTAAGCATTGTGACCAACCAAGTTCAATGGACACTTTCTGCAGGACAGTGCACCATGCCATAAGGGTTCTTTAGTCATTGGTTGGTTCCAGGAACATGACAGCAAGTTTTCCTTGCTTCTCTGGCCTTCACAGTTCCCAGATGTTAATTATATAGTACATCTCTGGGACGAGGTAGAAAGGCTGTTCAGAGCAAGTCACTCATCTATTACAAGCGATCCTGTTCGGATGAGATTATATTTCTGCAGGATGATTTCAACAACTAGTAGAATCGATGCCATGATGAATTGCTGCAGTTCTGAAGGCCAAAGGAGGTCCAACGTGCAACTAGATGGGCATCTCTGATAAAGTGACTATTAGTGCATCTATCTGTCTCTCTGTCCATAATTTATCTACTCAGAGAGTAGTGCCAGTAAGGCTTTCTTGGATAATATGTGTAAGCACATATGCTTACATATATTAGCGAATAAAACTCTTTACATTTATTTCGTTTAGCAGACACCTTTTTCCAGAGCAACTTATATTTGATACAATCCAAGCAATTGTGTGTGCTCTCAAAGACCCAACAGTGGCAGCTTGGCAAAGGTAAGATTTGAACCTTGGAACTTCTACTCCATAGTCCAGTATCTTAACCACTAAGCTGGTCAGTTTAATCTATAAATCTCTTTTGGTTTTTCAAAATAAAACGTTTTTTGTTAAAAAGGAATTTTTATCTTGTGGACCAGCAAGATGTCCCCACAAAAATGTCAGAGCTTTCTATTGTTGTGGAGATATTGGGTCCCCACAATGTAATGTATACATGGTACACACACACACGTAGAGCACCATGGTCCACTTCATTTTAACTATTAAAACCTCTTTTTAAATAATTCATATTCTTGCCAGCTCATCACTATCCTTGTGTTCTTATTGCCATCTCACTCTCTTTCATGCTCTCTCTCTACTCTCAGTAGTGGAAAAGTGAATTTGACGGGCTGGCAGCTATACTCAACTTATTAAGCTTGAATTTGCACTTATTTGCAACGTGTTGCTTTCTCATTTCTCATGCTTTCTTTGGACAAAGTCTGGAGGGAGTTTAGGTTGTACTGTGACATGTAGTGAGAAAGGCTGGGAGTTGAACTTGGGTTGCTTAGGTCAAGAGTTTATGTAAGAGACTCTTTTTCCTAGAGGCAGTTTTCTTTCTTAAATGGCAACACAATAGTAACTTGATTCCTGCTGTCTTTCTTCCTAAATCAATTTCCCTTTGAATAATCAGTCACTGGTCATCAAAACGAAATCATGGCTGAGTTAATCAAGGCTGCCCAAAGATGATTTACTTGGAAGTAGAATCTGGACATGTAACAAGCACTCAACAGGTGACTTGGGGTAATAGTATTTTGGGGGTTTTAATAATACTATTAATGCTTAATAATATAAAGAGACATCCAGTATCATACATTGTTGCACCAAGACAGACAGTTTTCTGTTTTTGATGTTAGCAGCAGTACTATTGTGCTTCCTCATTTGACAAATCTGCTTCTAATCCCTCACCTCGATTCTAATCCCAGCCCTTCTGCATCATTGTATCCTGTGACCCTGTATGTCGGAACTCGGCCCCCTCAACTCTGCCTGATCTATTCTTCATAGTTAAATTTGCTATTGTGTTAAATTAACACACCTGCTTTGCACCTGCTATCCTGCATTTATTTTCCATTGTCTGGGCTAGCAGTACATGTATTGAAATATGCAAACAAAGGCATCTGAACAATTTCTGAAGAAACCTTGCCCGAATAGCATACAAATGGAATTACTAACAAAAAAATGGTAAACCATTAATTCTCCAATTAAAAAAAAAAGGTTTTTCTATCTAAAATATACAAAAAAGCAAGTACTCATAAGGAGCAGTCACCCCTACAATTTTAGGCTTCAGCATTTGTTAGAATATATCTGGAATACCTTGTAAAAATCTCCTATTCTCAAATCTTCAAGCAGGCAAACATTTTAGAATGCCCAAGGCAAGCACATTGTGCTTTTATTATATTCAGTTTATGAGTAAATTTATGTGAATAAGTCAGCTTTTCAAAATTTTCTGGTTCAAATGTGTTGAGAATTTTGAGGTGGTCGAGAACCGAGGTACCACTGTGAAACAGTACTTAGCAATGCTATATGGGATACTGTAGTGTACAAATATTGACTGAAGAACCAATATATTGCAGTTTTTCAGATTTATTTAATATCAACAGCGACCCACACAATGCAGTTCTAGTTGTTGTCCTTCACACTGTTGTTCAGTCAAGTCACACTGATGCCACATGTGTATAATAAAACTTGGTGTTCAATAAAACTTTGGGTCTCCGAAAACCTTCGGCACCAGAGAATGCACTGTAACAACTGGTGAGCTACACAACAGCAAATGTATCTGGCAAGGTTCAAACTTGGAGCATGAGCTTTAATGTCCTCTATTAATTGTACACAATTCATAGACAAGCAAGGTAATATACTTTCACTAGTTAATATAACATATAATCGGTAAAATTATGTATATTATATGTAATGCACAAAAAGTCTGCATAAACCTTTTTTAAATGAGTTCTCCTCGCACCATGACAGTTAAGTCAATTGTGGTGAATGTAAGTGCTTTTAGAAAGCAAAAAAGAGACAGTTTCCATTTAACATTTTAGGAGATGGTAAATGTCTAGATAGAATAAAAGAGTCATGCTGTTTTGTTATAATGCTCCGTTATTTTGCTGCTGTTTCTTTAGGAATTCTCATCAGGAAGGAATCCCTACTATGAGTACAATGCAGCACGGGTGAAGAGCTTGTGCATTCAACTTTCTTCATCACGCACTGAGTGCTATCACAAAGGTAAATTGTATCTGAAACTATAGCTATTTGTCTGCTTTGCCACTGTTAGAGTCCTTCTGCCGCAAACATCACCCCTGGAAATCCACTTTTCCTTATTTAGAATAGTAAGAACACTTTGAAAGCACATACAAATGATTCAGTGTATTCAGTATATGCACATACAGTGTATTCCAGCTAATCCAAGCTGCATGCTCATGCACAAGCTTAAACTAGCTGAGAGGTTATGACTGTGTAGCCATAGCGAGAGGAGTAACGCAATTTCAGATTTTCACAATTCATTAGTGCAATGAATGAGCCTTTATTTCTTCATTAATTTGTTCTTTGAAAAGCTTTGATCACAGACTGCTCAGATGCCAGAGGAAACGTAGGTGACTCTTTGTTAGCCTTCACAAATTGAATTTCTGTAGTCTAATAAGGGGGATTAAATGCGCAGCAAGGGTTCTAGCAGAGCTTATCTGCACTTCTACATTGCCCCACAACACGAGGCAAAATTCACTATGGGTACAATCTGAGTTACAGAAATTGCCTTTGCAAGAAATTGTTGTGCATTGTGTATTATTAGGAATACCTGTGTTAGCATTGTTGATTTTGGATAAATGTGATATACTTAGTGCCATGGATCCAATAAACAAAGGAATAACTAAGGCAATAATATAAGATCATATCACACACAGTCAAAACACATTATCCCAGTGTATCTTGGCACATCAAATGGTTGAAATAATGGTTCAGATAATGAAAGCCCAATAACCATATTTTTCACTTGGGGAAATCTCTTACAGGATTTTGTAGGCTCAAATGCACACCTACTGCCTACTAAGATGTCCTCATACATAAGAAGTGAAAGTGACTGTTCCTCTTTCTAAACATTGATGTCTGATAATAGGTCATGGGCATAATTTGAGTAACCCCTTAAACTAAAAGTAATTTATGAGCATGTTTTATGAGTTAACGGTAAGAAGTAGTGTTATGTGTTGTTACCAAAGGATGTCTATATTGAACCTATTTTATTTGTATCTATATTACAGAGATGGAAGTGTATACAGAACCTCTTAATTGTATAACTTTACAGATCTGAATGCTAATAAGTGAGGAATGGTATTGACTAATGCCTATTACTTTCTTCATCCACTTAAACTTTAGACTGACCATTTAAGTTTTATGAATACAGAAAATATACCTGAAGACAAGATTCAAAAATGTGTGCATGTATAAAAATATTATTTATATATACACAGTACTGTGCAAAACCTTACATTACATATACCACCATTTTATCAATGGTATAATGACCATATATACTTGTTTCTCATTCTCTTTATTAGAATACAGGCAGAAATTACATGCGGAATATAATTATTTTAAGCACTTTACGTGAAGCTTACTTCTTGAGGTGTATAGTATTCCTTTTTCCTTACAGATGCATATCTTCAGTGTAAACTGTTTGCACTGACTTTTATTTTAAGCTTTTATTAGTATTTGTAGCTTATAACTGTACAAGTTGGAGCTATATTTTTACTAAAAATATAGTTTACTGAAAGCAAGCAAAATCTAACATCTAAAATGTTACTTTGTCTGTATTTTATATTTTGCATGTGACACATGGATTTGAGTGCTTTTTGGAGCATTTTCTTATGAAAACTGAGGAATTCTTTATTCATAGTAAAAGATGAAAGATGAAATAAACTTTCCAGACACTAAACACAAAACAGAATGCAAACATAAAACACGTATTGGCAGAGATTATAGAAGGTCAAAGAAGTAAAAAAATGTGACTCTGAAAAAATATTTATGCAACCAAGTCATACTTATTTATTAAAATTTATATTAAACTGTGTAAACTGTGTTATGTTTCTGTATTTATCATAACCATGCCTGTGTTCCTTTTCCAGTCATACTCATTCAGTATTCAAGTAGAGTCTGTGCAAGCAAATAATATTGTTCGCTTTTAGGTACTTTGTGACCTGTTTTTACATGGATGATTTGTGTTGTGTCAGTAAGCATCACATGCAAACACAGCTTATATCCACGTATTATCAAATCAGATTTAGCATTAGTCCAGAATTTCAGGCCAGTATTAGATTTGGATATCTCTCGATGTTCCTGGAATATAGCTCCATTTTCCACAGATTTAAGAATCTAGGATGATTTATTTTAAAGCTTCTTATTCACAGTAAAATATCAGCCTGTCTTTTAATTTGAGTAACAGGCTAATATTCTAATATACAGCGCTCTCTTTGTGAACATGAATTTGAACTTAAGATATGTATCTTTCAGATATTACACGAAGTTGGGCTGTATGGAGAGTGGCAGGAAAGAAGGGTTTTCTTTGCAATAGTGCCACACAGTCTCATTTGCACTTCTGATCCCATGTTGTAAATTGTTTTCTGGTCAGATGAGATCAAAATTGTATTTTATGGACTGCAATCCAAGCACTATTTTTGGCAACACAAATATTGAACATCACCCAAAATACAGCATACAGTGGTGCTTGAAAGTTTGTGAATCCTTTAGAATTTTCTATATTTCTGCATAAATATGACCTTAAACATCATCAGTTTTTCACACAAGTCCTAAAAGTAGATAAGGAGAACCCATTTAAACAAATGACAGAAAAATATTATACTTTGTCATTTATTGATTGAGGAAAATGATCCAATATCACATATTAGTGAGTGACAAAAGTATGTGAACCTTTGCTTTCAGTATCTGGTGTGACCCCCTGTGCAGCAATAACTGCAACTAAACATTTCCATCCCACTCGGGAGGGTGCTGCTCTCATCTCCTGCAACATTGCCCATAGTCTTATGGCCGACTGGTTAGGGGCTGACTATTCAGAGCAGGGGGTCAGGCAGCCAGCAGGACGGCTTCTTAAACCAACTGTCTGCTGGTGCCATGCCCGTTCACCCGAACCCCACATATGAATGTGCTGTTACCGCATCTGCCCGAAAACACTCTCAAAAAGTCTGTTTAATAACTTCATTAGTATAAACACAGATAGCTCCCATAGAAATAACAACCTAAGACTAAAGCTAGGATAACATAACATTAGATCACTTACAAACAAAGCAGTGATTGTAAATGAAATGATCACTGATAAATGCTTACACGCTCTCTGTCTCACTGAAACTTGGATTAGACCTGATGAATATTTAGCCTTAAATGAAGGCTCACCTCCTGGATACAGTCATGCTCACCGCCCTCGTCCTAATGGTCGGGGGGGAGGCATAGCCACAATTTTTGACAAAGAGCTAGGTGTTATAACTAAATCCCATTACAAGGCTAATTCTTTTGAAATACTAATTTTTAATGTGACTGATCCATTGTTATGGAAGTCAAAACACACTCTTTTCAGCTTATCACTATTTACCGCCCTCCTGGTCCCTATTCAGAATTTCTTCAGAAATTTGCTAACTTTCTTTCCTGCTTACTACTGTCAACAGATAATGCTTTAATTGTAGGTGATTTCAATATTCACTTTGACAGTGAGCAGGATCCACTTAAAATTGCTTTTGAGGTCATCTTAGAATCCATGGGTATCACTCAGAATGTGATGGGAAAAACCCACCGCTGTAATCATACTTTAGATCTAATATTAACATTTGGTATCAATATAGATAGCCTTGATGTTTTCCCACAAAGTGATTTGATTTCAGATCATTATCTTTTAGTATTTGAGCTATCTCTAATAAATAAAATCCCTCTGCCTCGTTATCACACCAAGCGCACTATCACATCTGCTACTCCAGCTGCGTTTATTAAAAACCTACCAGACTTAAAATATAATACACTTATGGAGCCCGATCATCTTGAGTGTGTAAATGACCAATTAGAAAGTGTGTTTTGCTCAACCCTGGATATGATTGCTCCTGCTAGGGTCAAACCCATTAGGGAAAAAAGGCTAGCACCATGGTATAATGACTACACTCATACCTCAAAGCAAACAACGTGGCGCCTAGTGCGCGAGTGGCGACATAAGTCTCCTCAATCATAGAGAAAAATAAGAATAATCCAAGATTTCTCTTTAATACAGTCTCCAAATTAACAGAAAACCCCACAGAAAGTGATTCTCCCATTCTGTGTAATTTTAACAGTAATGATTTCATGACTTTCTTTAATGATAAAATAGAAAACATTAGGCATAAAACTCGATGCTCATCACATCACTAAACTATTCAGCAACCTTCCAGGTGCAGCACTAGTGAAGACATCTGTTTAATGAGCTGTAAATCAAGCCTAGAATTTTTTACCCCAATTACTATTACTGAACTATCCGCACTGATCAGCTCGTCTAAGTCATCAACATGTTTATTAGATCCAATTCCTACACGTTTACTCAAACAAGTATTACCTAGTATTATAGAGCCACTGTTAGTTATTTTAAATTCATCCCTTACCTTTGGTTATGTGCCCAAATCCTTTAAGTCAGCTGTTATCAAACCACTGATTAAAAAAGCCAATATTGACCCTTGTGTGATATTTAATTATAGACCAATTTCATATCTACCATTTCTGTCCAAAATCTTAGAAAAAGCCATCTATCAGCAGCTCTGCAGTTATCTCCAAAGGAATGAAATTTATGAAACATTTCAGTCTGGCTTCAGGCCCCATCATAGTACTGAACAGCATTAATTAGGGCACTAAATGACTTGTTAATGTCCTCAGATAAGGGATGTGTTTCTTTTCTTGTTCTGTTACATTTAAGTGCAGCATTTGACACTATAGATCATGATGTTTTACTAAACAGACTAGAAAATACTGTAGTTATTATGGGATCAGCACTTTCTTGGTTTAAATCCTACTTAATTGACCGGTACCAGTTTGTTCATATAAATAATCTAAGATCTAAGCTCTCAAAAGTGAAGTATGGTGTGCCTCAGAGGTCAGGGCTTGGCCCGCTTTTATTCTCTCTGTACATGCTGCCACTAGGCTCAGTTATTCGTAAACATGGCATTAGTTTCCACTGCTATGCAGATGATACACAACTGTACATATCAGCCAAACCTAATGATAGCATTACAATCAACAAAATTGAGGACTGTGTAAAGGAAACTCTAGGTTCTATTAGTGGGACCCAAGGCTGTGAGGGACAGGTTATCTACATCTATTGTAAAACTAGATGGCTGTCCAGTATTGCCCTGTCCATCTGTAACAAACTTAGGTGTCATATTTGATTCAGATCTCTGCTTTGATGCGCACATTATCAGCATCAGTCGAATTGCTTTCTTTCAATTATGTAAAATCGCTAAACTTAGAAATATCCTCTCTTTAATTATGCAGAGAAACTGGTTCATGCGTTTAAGGTTGGATTACTGTAACGCCTTATTTACTGGATGATAAACTTCAATTAGTTCAGAATGCAGCCACCCAAATGCTAACCCGAACTAGAAACTTTGATCATATCACTCCTGTTCTATCATCACTGCACTGGTTACCAGTTAAATTCCGCATTGATTACAAAATACTTCTTATAACTTCTAAAGCTCTACATGGCCTGGCCCACATTATCTGAGTGAACTCTTAGAGTTTTACAATCCAGCTCGTCTAGTTCGTTCGCAGGGTTCAGGACTTCTTTTAGTTCCTAGAATTAAAAAAGTCACAGCAGGGGGAAAGGCTTTCTCATACATGGCCCCCCAACTATGGAATGAACTTCCCACTTTCATTAGAGACTCAGACACTCTCCAAAATTTTAAATCTAGGCTAAAGACATACCTATTTACGCAGGTTTTTGACTAGATTTAGACCAGGATACATGGCTTGGGTCAATGGGGCCGGAGTCTGGAGTCATGTCTGGCCTGCCTGCCTTGTCCGTTAGCCAGGAGTGTCGGGTGGGCGGTCTGGCTGAACTGGGCTTCGGTACTCTTGATCTTGACTCGTGCATCCTTGCCTTAGACTAAGGGCAGAGGTGGGGGTTCATAGCCAAAGAGTCTTATGGTGATCATAGACGCTGGGCTGCTGTCTTCTGCCTCCCATGGGGTTGCCAATGTCTCATGTGATCCCTCTTGGCTGCGGTACCTACCAGTTCTCCTCTTTCTAGCTATGCTGCAATAACTAATGCTGCCGGGGTCTCATGCTACACATGGCATCAGTGATTGTTAACAGACACTGTTCTCTTAATCGAGCTGTGTTCCGGTAGCAGCTCCAGCCCCACACATGATGTTCATCCGCTGCAGCTTCACTCAAGCTGCTTCCGTCATCAGCTCCAGCCCCATCATACCCGGGCCTCTTAATGCCGATGAGCATATTTTACATTTTATTTGAACTATGACTCCATGACTTTAGTTTAATTCGTAGATTTATCATCTACGCCGCCCAAGGAGGTTGGGTCCCTTTTTGAGTCTTGGTCCCTCATAAGGTTTCTTCCTATAACTCAGAGAGTTTTTCCTTGTCTCTGTCGCCATAGGCTTGCTCAATTTGGGATTGGACGTAGTTATTAGGAAATAATCTAAACTTGTAAAGTTGCTTTGAGACAATGCTCCATTGTAAAAAGCGCTATATAAATAAATCTGACTTGACTTGACATTTCCTGTAACTCTTGGTCAGTCCTGCCCACCGGCTTGGAGGAATTTTAGCCCATTCCTCCGTACAGAACAGCTTCAACTCTGGGATGTAAAGTTGGTTTCCTCATATTAACTGCTCACTTCAGGTCCTTCCACAACATTTCGATTGGATTAAGGTCAGGACTTTGATTTGGCCATTCCAAAACATTAAATTTATTCTTCTTTAACCATTCTTTGGTAGAACAACTTGTGTGCTTAGGGTCGTTGTCTTGCTGCATGACCCACCTTCTATTGAGATTCAGTTCATGGACAGATGTCCTGACATTTTCCTTTAGAATTCTCTCATATAATTCAGAATGCATTGTTCCATCAATGATGGCAAGCTGTCCTGGCCCAGAAGCAGCAAAACAGGCCCAAACCATAATACTACCACCACCATGTTTCACAGATGGGATAAGGTTCTTATTCTGGAGTGCAGTGTTTTCCATTCTCCAAACATAACGTTTTCTTTTAAACCAAAAAATTCTAATTTTGTCTCATCTGTCCACAAGACATTTTTCCAGAGCTTCTGGCTTGTTCCAGTGATCTTTAGAAAACTTGTCAGACGAGCAAGGCAATGTTCTTTTGGAAAGCAGTGGAACTTTCTCCTTGGCCAAAACCCAGGCCATGCACACATTGTACGTTCAGGGTTCTTTTCTGGATGGTGGAATCATGAACATTAACATTAGCAAATGTGAGAGGGGCCTTCAGTTGCTTAGAAGTGACCCTGATGGGTCCTTTGGGACCTCTCCAACTATTACACACCTTGCTCTCTTTAAAGTGGATTGTTGTTGGTCGACCCTACCTGGGGAGGGTAACAGTGGTCTTGAAATTTCCATCCATTTGTGCACAATCTGTCTGACTGTGTGGATGGTGGAGTCCCAAAAATTCTTAGAGATGGTTTTGTTGTAAACCGTTTCCAGCCGTGAGCATCAGCAATCTTTTTCTGAGGGGGTCCTTCAGAAAGAAAGAAATCTCATTTGTTCGTGCTGATGTAGCGGTTGATCCGCTGTATCTCCATCTTTACCTTCTTCACCCAAGTCGTTAAAACTTTACAAACATCTTGGAATCACGAAGGCCCTACATCTGGAAACAGGATCCTTGAACCCCCCCACCTTTGACTTTCCAACGGAATTGGAGTCTGTTCAAACAAGAAAGACAAACTTTGACATCTCCAATTCATAAACTAATGCACCTTTGCTTAATTTTGAATGGGGGTTCAACTTTCAAGGCCACCAAGCTTTCTTAATTGTCTTCTGACTTTTGCAAAAATTAACGACTTTCTTTCCCCATAGTTGAACTCTGTCATCACAGCCTCTCTTGCAAACCTTATCACCCAAGCCTGGCGCCAGAAAGACACCCCTGGAGATTTACGACATCAACAAACGGTCAAGAAACTATCGCCTTCCCTCTTAAAAAAAAAAACAAGAACTCAGCTTTTGTTCTAAAGAGACAAACTATAATTGTATTCAACTCTTTCTGGGAACAGATTATCTTCATCGAAACCTTTTAATTACATAACAAATAATATTTGGATCCTGAGAAGATCCTGAGAAGTATAGATCATACATATGTATGTTACTGAATGTATGTATCTTCATATCTACTTGATTGATGTTTTAGTATAATTATCTTTTTGTTTTGATATTTAGTGGTCCCGTTTAGTATGACATATAGAAATAACCGCTTTTGCCTATGTGTTTTGATCGATCGGGTTTTTAATAATTTGTGCAACAAACATGATGTTATTTACAATGTACCGTTTCCTACAGCTTGTATTAATCATAGTATTGTTTAGTTAAAAGTATAGTAAATGCCTGCGCTGTAGTTAGAATGCTTTAACGATGTTCCAAGTTATCAATTCAAGGTGCTTTTGATCATCTGAACCTTACAACGAAGTCTGCATCTAAACTTGTAACTTTGAATATTTTTGGTTATTGTGTGATACTTTTCAATCTCTTTTAGATACGTAGGAATATTATTTAATCCAAGTTAGACGTCTGTGGCTTATGGTGAAATAAGACAACCGCGATAGGAGAGCTTTACTGAGGAGTCAGCTTCTCATTGGCTAAGTAAGGGCAACTCCTTATGTCCCGCCTCCAGCCGCCCCCTGAGCGGGAGCATTCAAAAGCAACCGGGACGACCGGGAAGTTAAGTTAGCTTCAAATTCGTGTGTGTGTGTTTTATGTTTTTCCTTTTTGTAACGTTTTTGATTATTCATTTCACTCAAGTTTTCGCGTTTACTTTAAAGTTTCCTGTGTACAGCAGTCTTAAGTAGTTCGCTATCGCTGAACTAGAAAGACCAACCAGACTCTACGCTCGACCATTTTTGTGCCATCCAAGTTTTTCGAGTTTTTGTTGAAGCACGTGGTGCTAGAACGTGCTCGACTCCACCTTTATCTTGTGGCCAAGATAGAATCCGATCGCAGGCCAGCAAAGTCGAGTCAGGGAAACCTGATCACCCCAAACAGCTGGGAAAAAACGCCACAAACCGTAGAGAGAGAGTTAGGCCCTTCAAAACCCATCCCCCGCACAGCGACTTCGGAGAGAAATCAGCGGCATGGCCCAGAGACAACACAATCTCACAAGACCTGCTCTGCCCTGTTCTCAAAATTCTAGTGAACGGGAGGGAAGCGAGAGGCGTACGAGCGCAACCTGGTAATTTAGTGGACCCGGCCGACGGACAATTCACAGCTTGCGGGTTGAGTGGCGCAGATGACAATGACCATCTCGGACCGGAAGGTCAGCCCCCTGCCGTAAGAAACAAGGAGAGCACAAAATCCATGGACGGAACAGATAGTTATCCGATGTTATACGCTTACAGCGAGTCACGACCTAGCCAGAGGAGCATCAGAATCTGACCAAGAGGAAGAAGGAGTTTTCAGCGGGAGAGGGACGGAGCGCAGGGAGGGCGGGCGTGCGGTAGACGAGCGCGGAGTACCGGACCGCGATTCCAAATGCGGAGAAGGAGCCGGAGGAGGAGCAGAGCGAAGGCAAGCCGGCGATAATCCTTCGCGTTCGACAGTGATCGGTGTGAGATAGATGCATGATCAGCACGGGAGGCGGCTATCAGCGCCGCAGAGCGTGAGGGGGTCAGGCCCTCGCGCCCAGGAAAGTCGCAGACTACGAAGACTAAAAGGAAAGAAGAATGGGAGCGAGGGCGTTTAAGCGAGACGTGTCAGAGAGTAGGGGGAGATATCACGAGGGATTCCGTTCCATCAGACCCTAGGGGCTCACCCGTCCCGAAAAGTGAGCCTCGGTTCCACACAAAAGCAAATCTTTGGGCATACAAGTACCATTGTTGGGCCGTTTCTGGGTCAACCAATGATCAGAATCGAAGCGTGGAATTTTGTGGAGTTGTTCAACATGCCTAACCAAGTACACACCAGACTCAGGTAGTCTAAGACGTAGCAGCGGACATAGAGTAAGTAGTTTTAGAGCCCAGCCTAAGTAACATAACTTATAACATATCTTTATGCCCCAACTGAAACTCACAGTAATTAAAGAAAGCACTTAACAACTAGATTAGCATCAGCAACCGGCATGTAGTAATTATGTACCGCTTGGCAGACTCGTAACACCACGTTGTAAGTTACAGATAGCCACGCCTCCATTTTGACTTAAGGTGGTTCCAGATTTTACTAGGCTAGACACGAGACGATGTTACCAGCCCTATCTGACCACTTATTATTAGTCAGCTGTCGTCATCCATATGTATGAACCATGTACATGATGTAATCCGTACAAACGACTGTAGATAGTGCGGTCTTTTAAGGCGGCTCTGTGAGTAATTACACTTCAGTTATTAGCAGCACCTCCTGACGAGAGTAATAAAGGTGCTAGTGGTTGGTATGTGCCTGGTTTTATCCTGCGTAATATAAATAGAACTCTGGTTGTAACAATAGAAAACACTCATTATTTTGAAGTTGCCGCCCTGGTTTTGAGAGTGTAAGTCATGTTCCTAATTGCAGAAGGGTACTTCGAAGAACAATCACAGAGCCTACGATGCAGAAAGCAAAAATAAGCCACTCATTGGTCAATGAATTCACTATTCAGAACTAGACTGATCAAGGTTGTTGTTTCTTTTTCCTGGTTTCCAGATCGGCCAGTTAATTATTTATATTTATCATTAATCGATTTGGTGGTGCCTCGTATTTCTTAATTAATTAATATATGTTTTAATTAACAAAGTTTAATTAAAAATTAATCCAATTAAAGTGTAGTCTTAGTTCGCTACAGTGCCATGATACACTTCCACAAACATGTATTGTGAAGAGCGGACTTTGTTGGATCTGTGTTCTTTAAATAAAACAGGGTGCCCACTCACACCTGATTGTCATCCCATTGATTGAAAACATCTGACTCTAATTTCACCTTCAAATTAACTGCTAATCCTAGAGGTTCACATACTTTTGCCACTCACTAAAATGTAATATTGGATCATTTTCGTCCATAAATAAATGACCAAGTATAATGTTTTTTGTCTCATTTGTTTAACTGGGTTCTCGTGGTTCTCTTTATCTACTTTTCATATTTCATATTTATGCAGAAAAATAGAAAATTCTAAAGGGTTCACAAACTTTCAAGCATCACTGTATATATTCAGACTGATGGCTATAATTTAAGCAAAATGTGGCTCCATGAAGTGTTACATTAGGGGACCATTCAGGGTTTTCCAACCTTGTTGTTCTAGTTTCAGAATGTAAAATGTAACAATGTGCAAATAATGTTGGAAAAAATATTTTTATGGCTTTTGATTTGGAGTTTGAAGACAAAAAGTGACTATTTTTATTGGGTGTGATGATTTTTGCAGGAACTTTATGTAGATGAATTTTATGTGTTATCAAATCAGGGTCCACATAAAACATTTATTCATTCACCTTTATATCCACTTAATCCTGGACAGGGTCATGGGAGAGCCGGTGCCAAGCCGGCAGCATAGGGCACAAGGCAGGAACAACCCTAAACAGGGCACCATTCAATTGTAGGGCACACACACTCATGCATACTCCAGGGGCAATTTAGAGACATGAGTCAGCATAACACACATTTCTTTGGATTGTGGGAGGAAACCGGGGTACCCAGAGTAAGCCTACACAGGCATTGGGACTAGAAACAGACTCCACACAGAAAGGACCTAGACCACCCCACCTGGAGATTGAACTCTCACTGTGAGGTGACAGTGCTACCCACCGAGCCACCATGCCACCTTCCACATCAAACAGTGCTTAATAAAATTATACCCCATTAGTCACACACACCAGAGATGTGCAGTCAGGAGAGACAGACGAGGCCGTGCCTCAACTGTTATATTGCCATAAAAAATAAATGTAATGAAATGTGAAATTATAATTTTTAAAACAAAGCTTTTTCTCTCTGATCTGTGTTATAAATGCCTTTTCTCTTTGATTCTGATCATTTTTATTGCAAAAAATTGCAGATTTGCCGAGTTCGGCTGTAATGCCTATCAAGGCACAATGAAGTGCAGAAGCAGAGAAACCTGCCTCACCTCAGATTGTGGAATCCCATTAAAACTGAACTGAGTGCAGGGAATAAGCATGTGCCTGTGACTATTTGTGTGAATATCAGCAGTATGCTGTTTGTAGACCTTTTATTTGCATTTAATCTTCCACAGTCTAGGTAATTTATTTCACATATGTGTACAATATATTTAGGTTTGTTGCCATCGATAAACTGCATTGCAAAAAGTACATTGAGAGGCACCATTACCTTTGCCGCACTAATGAGGGCGTGTGAGAGCCCAAGTACTGATGACACTCCCATTGTTGGATGAGTGAATATCTGAACTTTTTTGACAACAAGGACGGCTTGGGCAAAGATACGAGTCAGAGCTGGTTGTTCCTTTGTCCATCCCACATCTTTCCACCAAGTGATAATGAAATTCGGGCTTAGATCCTATACAAAGACCACACCAACAACACATCGAAAACTGGGGAATAAAATGTGGCTCAAATATGCTGTGTGTGTTAATGATGCTATATGAAATAGGAAAAAACATTGCCTAGTCAAACCAAGTTATTGAGAATTTAATAATGTAATTGTCACGACGAGACTACACGAGCGGGGAAACAGGAGACGAACGCAGGTTCAATTGTAATGACCATGACTAGTATTTATTGAGAACAAGGCTTGACAACAAAACGTAACCAAAGAACAAAGTGATGGGCTTGACCTTGTTGACAAACTTAACCGGTATTACCATATTACCAAACATGAGTGGGCACTATCGCGTTAGTAAACCAAACCGGCATTAACGCATTAACAAACAAGACCGGGTTCTACCGCGTAATTGCATATAAATGAGCTTCACCACGTTAAGAAACATAAGCAGCTCTACCGTGTAAATGAACATAAGCGGGCTAGACCGCATTAACAAACATAAGCAGCTCTACCGCGTAAATTAACATAAGCGGGCTACACTGCATTAACAAACATAAGCAGCTCTTACTGCATCAAACTGATCCAAGACCCGACTGCCGTGACTTCCGAAAAGGGGAGCGTATCCTCAAACACACAAACAATACTCTGCACCGAGGAAGAGCTAGGACCCTGCCTAAATACAGTTCCGCACAGCTGAAGCTTTTCTCTCGGTGGCTCTGCAGTCAGATGCGGTGCTGCAAAAGTCTTTGACCGGCTCGCCCTCCGGCGGCAAGGAGGGGCACAACTCGCTCAAGTCCCTGGCGATCTGTGACCCCCAAGCCCCCGCCCCCCATCCCCCCAAAGGAGCCTGAGACAAATCCAGGACTCCTTAACAGGCCCTTTGGGCCCGCTTGTCCGGTCAGGGGGCTTCCTTGCCGAGTGGAGCCTGGGGGGGAGCGCGACAACCAACCGTTTCCTTGTGTTCACGGCCTTTATCCACCAAACGGCCTCCTGTCGGTTCTCACGGGAACTTACGGCCTCTGGCAAAGCCTCTCTTGACCTCACGGCCTCTTTAGACTCATCAGTCTCCTGCACGGATGCCCTCTGTGCAGGCACAGGAACCCTCGCCCTTGGCATGGCTACTGGATCAGTCGCCCTCGGTGCTGGCACAGGTCCTGGAACAGACAATCTCGGTACAGGCACAAACATCCTTGGTACTGTAACAGGAACACTCGCCCTTGGAACGACTACTGGATCAGTCGCACTCGGTGCTGGCACAGGAACCCTCGCCCTCGGCACGACTACTGGTTCCATCACCCTTGGTGCTGGCACAGGAACCCTCGCACTCGGCACGGCTACTGGATCCGTGCTGGCACAGGTCCTGGAACAGACACCCTCGTTACAGGCACAAACATCCTCGGTCCTGGCACAGGAACATTCGCCCTCGGCGCTGCATTTGAAGCAGACCTCCTCAGCGCTGGATCTGGAGCAGACCTCCTCGCCGGCATGAGAACCGACAATAATGTCCGTGGCGCGAATGTCCGTGGCGTGGGAGTCGGCGCGAATGTCTGTGGTGCGAATGTCCGTGGCGCGAATGTCCGTTGCATGGGAGTCACGGGAGCAGACACCGAACTACCGGACGTACTAAGCCCACACATAGAGCTAACGTGTTCAGAATCAGGAAGACCAGATCCTAATGACCCAATTATTATTGGGCTAGCGAGTTCAGATACACAGACATCTGATGTTATTGAGTCATTTACGGTGTTAGCCTGTTCTGAAACAGAACCACGAAATGCTATCGGCTCGGTAACTGGGCTGGCTTGTTGAAAAACACCATAACAGTAGTCTATCGGCTCAACAACGGAGCTAACGAGTTCAGAAACACATGCTTCTGACTCTATCGGCTCATTTACAGAGCTAGTGTGTTCAGAAACACCATGACAAGATGTTATCAGTTCAACAACTGAGCTAGCGAGTACTGAAACACCACGACGTGATGCTATCGGCTCAACAACTGAGCTAGCGAATACTGAAACTCCACGACGAGATGCTATCAGCTCAATAACTGAGCTAGCGAGTACTGAAACACCACGATGAGACACTATCGGCTCAACAACTGAGCTAGCGAGTACTGAAACACCACGATGAGACACTATTGGCTCTATAACTGAGCTAGCTTGTTCAGAAACAGGACAACGAGAAGCTATTGGCTCAATTACTGAGCTAGCTTCTTCAGAAACAGGACAAAGAGAAGCTATCAGCTCAATAACTGGGCTAGCTTGTTCAGAAACAGGTCAACGAGAAGCTATCGGCTCAACCACTGAGCTAGCTTGTTCAGAAACAGGACAACGAGAAGCTATTAGCTCTATGACAGAGCAAGCTTGTTCAGAAACAGGACAATGAGAAGCTATCGGCTCTATAACTGAGCTAGCTTGTTCAGAAACAGGACAACAAGAAGCTATTGGCTCAATTACTGAGCTAGCTTCTTCAGAACGGGACAATGAAAAGCTATGGGCTCAATAACTGAGCTAGCTTGTTCAGAAACAGGACAAAGAGAAGCTATCGGCTCAATAACTGAGCTAGCTTGTTCAGAAACAGGACAATGAGAAGCTATCAGCTCAATAACTGGGCTAGCTTGTGCAGAAACAGGACAACGAGAAGCTATTGGCTCAACCACTGAGCTAGCTTGTTCAGAAACAGGACAACAAGAAGCTATCGGCTCTATAACGGAGCAAGCTTGTTCAGAAACAGGACCACGAGATGCTATCGGCTCTATAACTGAGCTAGCTTGTTCAGAAACAGGACAACGAGAAGCTATCGGCTGAATAACTGAGCTAGCTTGTTCAGAAACAGGACAACGAGAAGCTATCGACTCAATAACTGAGCTAGCTTGTTCAGAAACAGGACAAAGAGAGGCTATCGGCTTGGCTACTGAGCTAGCTTGTTTAGAAACACGAACATCTCTCACTCTCGGCTCGAGTAATGAGCTAGCGAAGTCAGAAACACGAACATCCATCGCTCTCAGCTCGAGAATAAAGCTAGCGAGTTCAAAAACACTACCATCTGACGCTATCGGCTCTAGTAGTGAGCTAGCATGTGTAGATACATCATCATCTACCGCTATCGGCTCTGACACTGAACTAGCATGGTTTGACACACCAATACTCACCGCTTTGGGCTCTACTACTGAGCTAGCATAATCTGAAACCGAACTATGAGATACAACCTGCTGCTTAACTAAAACCTTCCGGCTGCTGGTATACTGGGGATCTAACACCAGGCCAGCTAAGACAGGTCGGACCGGGCGACTGATAGACTCCAGCTTGGAGTCAGTACTAAGACCAAACCGGGTCCCATAGCTCACTAATGAACTGGTCATAGGTTCCCTGGAACAACTGGGACTAGTTGACTTCTGCCCACTCTAGTGCCTTACCTGTTAAACAAGTTCACAAACATGAGACGTTCGACATTCGTGTAGTGAGGGTACTGGCGAAGGTAAACCGAGCACTGCCGAAAAAATTCCCCACATTGACGGGGATCACCGTCAAATTTTTTCGGCAGCTCGGCCCCTGCAGGCAGAGTCGAGGCAGCGCGATAACCTGCCGTCTCCTTAGTTTGGCGGAGTATTCTGTCACGACGGGACTTAGCGGGCAAACAAGATGAACGCAGGTTCAATTGTAATGACCATGACTAGTATTTATTGAGAACAAGGATGGGCCTGACAACAAAACGTAACCACAGAACAAAGAAGTGACGGGCTTGACACTTAATCGGCATTACCGTATTACCAACCGTATTACTAACTATCGCGTTAGTAAACCAAACCAGCATTAGCGTATTACCAAACATGAGTGGGCACTGTCACGTTAGTAAACCAAACCGGCATTAACGCATTAACGAACAAGACCGGGTTCTACCACGTAATTGAATATAAGCGAGCTTCACCATGTTAGCAAACATAAGCAGCTCTACCGCGTAAATTAACATAAGCGGGCTACACTGCATTAACAAACATAAGCAGCTCTTACTGCATTAAACTGATCCAAGACCCGACCGCCGTGACTTCCAAAAAGGGGAGCGTATCCTCAAACACACAAACAATACTCCGCACCGAGGAAGAGCTAGGACCCTGCCTAAATACAGTTCCGCACAGCTGAAGGCACTTTCCGTAAGTGTCCTAGCTTCTCCCTCGGTGGCTCTGCAGTCAGATGGGGCGCCGCAAAAGTCTTTGACCAGCTCGCCCTCCGGCGGCAAGGAGGGGCGCAACTCGCTCAAGTCCCTGGCGATCTGTGACAGTAATCTCTTTTAGGTTCATTTAAGCCCTATGTGTAAATCTAGCTCTGTCTGTTTAGTGCCTCACCCGCCTTTGACTTCACTGCATGTCACTGACATACACATAATGGGAAGACTATGCCTAAAGTAAATGAACAAGGACTGCAACACAGAAAGATAGTAGTAAGCGGTGGTGGACAAAGTACAGAAACCATGTACTTCAGTTAACGTAGAGATACCCAAGGTAAAATATTACTCCAGTAAAAGTAGAAGTCCTCCCTTTAGACCTCCACTTGAGTCCTATTGCTTAATCAACTAATTTTAGATGAATAGACTCACTAGTGTCACTCTTGGTATACCGATCTTAAAAGAAAATGATTATGTTAATTAGTCCAACAGCTCAAAAGTGCAACACAAAGTGCACACTATTCCTTGATTGGTGTGCTTCCTTCTCGTTTATTTTGTTTTTTATGTTACGTTTTTATACACACATAAGCCAAAAGGAATGACGGATTTCAAATAATGTAGTGGAGTAAAATGTACAATATTTGACTGTGAAAAGTAGTGGAGTTAAAGTTAAAAAGTCACCCAAAATGGAAATACTTCAGATGACAGATGTACAGATGACATGAGAAAGTACACGAAAAAAAACTACTTGAGTACAGTAGTGAATTACATTTACTTAGTTACTGTCCAAAACTGGTAGTAAGTGATATACGAAATGGCTGACTACACCACAGTGCAGTTAACAGATAACCTAGCTATACCCAAAAATATAGGTGGTGGCACATGCCCAGTGACAATGTTTTTTGCATCATACAAACCTACTGTGGTAATATATGTGCATGCACTCTCTTTGCTGTCCAAATCCCTAACACATAATATAATCAGCAAATAGTTACCTTTGTGCGAGTATGATATGATCAGGATCAGTTCGACTACAGGGGCTAAGTAACTCCGCTCCAAACCTACAGAAATGTTAGCTGCTCTCTGACTTGACCATATTTCTCTGGCCATCCAGTAGTGGCTAGTGTTAAAACCTGAGATCAGTACACCTCAACTGACTGTAGAATCAATTCAGAAAATATCGAAGCAATTAGAGCTCAAATACAGCTCCCACTGAGAAACACCGGGACGTGTACGTTGCAGGATAAATAATTAAAGCCCACGTTGTCATGGCAGCTGTTTGGGTTAGGAAGTTTGAAACGACTTGACTCTGGCTCCAAAGTGTTCTAATTAATGAGGTGTGTAAACTTATCTCATTAAAAAGAAAAAAGGGCTCGCTGTCCAGGTCTCGCTTTTCATTCTGTCTTTCTCTCACACCCCCTCTGTGCTCTCTTTCACTCTCACTCGTACATCCTCTATCTCCCTTGCTCACCTATTCTTTGCAGCTAACCTCCATGCACAGTTCTTAGAGCTGCTTTAGTGAATCACCTTTCTGAGTCAAGCTGCTGTGGGCAAGAAGTTGTCATAAAAGATTGATTAGTGATGCTTTGGAGACAGAAGTGTCAAGTGTTACTTTCCTCCTTTGGAGTTCAGAGACTACATACTACAGTAGAGCTCCAAATCTCTGAGAAAAGGCCAATGAAGAGGTCGGAAGAAGAGCACAAATTAAAGGGCATGTTCAAATTAAATATAATTGTCCAGTTTCATAGTCGTTGAAATTATTATAGTTATTGTTTTATTTAAACTGTTGAGCCATAACCATATTCCATGGTGCAACTATTTAAAAAAATAAAATAAAATAAATAAAAAAAAGCTAGAAGCTAGCTTGTTCCTGAAATCCCATGAGGCACTACATTGGGCCCTTTCCAATGTATGTGACTTTTCTCATCAATACATTGCATTTGTAATATGTTTCAAAGCTTTAAACGTTTTGCCAATACGTAACCATGTTCAAAAGCATAATGTACATCTTCACTCATGAACTCCTACAATACACTGCAGTAGGTCCGGAGGATGTACCTTAGTCAACCCGGAACATCCAAAATCTCTGTTGCTTATAGCAAAGCAGAAGAAATGCTCCATTTTAGACACAATATTTTAGGTAGTTATATAGGTAATGCATCCAATCATTTTATTGTTCCACAAATGTTTGGAGAAATTGCTAACTATTATTTGAATACAAAATAAATCCTGTAAATGTATTGTTGTCTTGTCAGAATAGGTATTTCTTTCAAAACCAAATGTGACATAATTATTGGCACCCTGGAAGACTATTGTAAATAAAACCAGTGTTGTTGGGGAAAATTGCTTTTAGTGTCTACAATAGTGTTATTATTGTCTATGACCATTGCTATTTCACTGTGGTATAAATGTGAAGTAACAGATAAAAACCCTTTATCATCCATCAACATGGGTGAATCACAAGAGCTCTTGACTCAAATGAGAATAAAGCTGTTGATAGCTGCATAGATTGGGGGATGGCTACAAAAAAAGCAAAAAGTAAGCAAAGCCAAGGTCATACAGTATTTCAATACCCAAACCTACATTAAGTGGATGTATCCCCACATTGCACTTATGCACAGTGAGGAGGATGCTAATAGAGACAGAGAAGCCCAAAGATCACAGTTTCACAAATGCAAAATTTAGTTAAATCTTCAAAATTAACAGTGAGATGCCACCTCCATGACCAGAAGCTTTTTGGATGAGTGTCGCAAAGGAAAGCCAGCATTTGAACTTTGCAGGACAGACTGGAATTACAGTCATTAAAATATGGTGGTGGCTGTTTGATGGTTTCAGACTGTTTTGCTGCAAGTGGTCCAGGAGATCTTAACTGATCTTGTTCAGATCAGTGGCATAATAAATTCCAGTCAGTACCAGAACATTTTAGTTGAAAATCGGTTTACCTTCACTAGAAGGCTGAAATTGGGCTTGGCTTGGGTCTACCAAAAAGACAATGACACGAAGCACATGACAAAATCGACAATCAGTGTAAAATTGAGGTTCTGCAATGGCCCTCTCAGTCTACGGACCCAATTGAAAATCTATAGTCTCAACTGAAAAGGGCAGTTCACAAGAGGCTACCCAAGAATCTCAAAGAGTTGGAAATATTCTGCATCGTATAGTGATTCAAGATCCCTCCACAAGTATTCTCCAACCTTGTTAAACTCCACAGAAGGAGGCTGAGTGCTGTCTTCTCGCCAGGGAAGGCTCCACCAAATACTAAAATTTTGGGTGCCAATATTTTTATTATTTTTGTTTTGTTTTGTTACTAAAGGAAACATTTTTGTTCCCAGAGTCTTGTATTTTAAATAAAAGCATGAGGTTTACCCATGTATTTAAGCCCAAAATATCACTCTTTGCAAGTGGTGGTTTTTTATGAAGGATGCCAGAATGTCTGAAGTTGAGTGTATGATTTTTGTGCTCAAAATTGCATACTAAAATATGTATACTACAGATATCAAATCCCACCTAAATCCATAATGCAGTAGCAGAGACATAATCACTAGTAGAAAATCAACTGTTTGTGTAATACTTAACATTATGTACAATATGATGTCCCGCTCTGTAAATATATGTTTGAATACAGAAAGAGACTTTACCGTATGTGTTCAGTTCATTCTATCACCTGAGCACAAGTTCAGTTATCTTAAGAAAGGTGTTGAGATGGGTCTAGTCAAGCCATATTTGAATCTTGAAGGTCTTGTATATGATACAAAGCAAGTTTTGGTTAGTGCCTTTAGGTGAGAGGTAGCTATATTTTTAGTGTTTAAGCACCAGTATTTTATAATTGATAGAGGAAGCTACGGGGATCATACATTTGGCAGTTAGTGTAAATATTCAGTCAATTATTATACGGTTGCCTACATCTTAAGCTTTGACCTCTGCTTAGACAACCTTTCATAAATTGTGATGGAATTTAAAATAAGTATCAGAACAGAAAACTTTAGAGAAATGGCAGGCTTATCAGATTAAAGATTATGAAAAAACACAGTTTCTTATATGCTAATAATGCATTATATAACAATTTGCTAATGCATTGTAGGGTGCATGCACAGAGCAATTTGGAATTAAGATTAATGTTTAGATTTATTAGCAGATGATTATCCAGAGTGATTTACAAGAGATGTATCGTTACAAACTAAGCAATTGTGGGTTAAAGGCCTTGCTTGAGGACCAAAAGTGGCAGACTGGCAGTGGTAGGATTTGCACCCAGAGTCCAGTATCTTCAGTGCTAGACCACTATAGTTCTACCTCGACTATAAGGGTCACACCTATTATAGGTTGTCAGACATTACTACATTTTCAGTGGTCAACAACCTGAAAATACTAGTGTTATTTCAGTCTGTAAGCACAAGCTACATACAAATGTGTGTCATTTTCCATACATTATGTGAATTGAGAGTAATACTATATATGAATGACTGACTGGTAGTAACTAGTTACCTTAATGGTGTACTCCATTACACAGTACAGTGCAAGAACGTCCTTTTTCATAAATAAATAGCAAAAATGTGTTATGTAGAATGTTATGTTTAATATTTTTTCCTTAGTTATTTAAAAAACACCTCTGTATTAGCTGCGTATTATGGCTTAATGCTTGAAACATAATTGTTCTGCACATAATTCAAGAGTTCAGTGTTTAACTGAACTAATCACATAATTGCGTAATATACCACGTTATCATTTACATATAGTACATAATACTATGAGGAACAGTAATACACTGCCAAGTGCAGTGATCATTTAATTCCTGAAGCCTCTAGAGGGCAGAGTCGAGTAGAAGGTGAGGCTAAAAATATTCCTCCTATCAGCCTCAGGTCTGAGCAGTGCCTAATGTGAGAATAATATTTGCCTGAGGCTAACCAGCTGAGAGGTGGTGAGAGAGGCAAACTAGTGGCATGTGCAGGAGGGTAAATGGTGATAGCAGCTGACATGACTGAAGCACAACACAGTGGGTGAGGACACCCTGAACATCACATCCATATGTGCTGGTTAACCATTCTATTCTAAAACATGGACATTAATATAGAGCTGCTGCTCGAATTGCCTTTACTCATCCGATATCCTGTTGTCTGGTCTCACTAGAGTGGGCAGATTTTAATACTGAATTACAGGACACTATGCGTACAGTATAGCAGTGTCGGCGTGGATGAGGAACCAGGTCAGAAACTTTGCTCGTGGCGTTCTTCATTAAATATGCAACACAGCACAGATACATTACCAGCCCTGATAAAGACTTTTTTCCTGCCAGTGCTTGGATATGCAGCAGCCCGAGCTACTCAGCCCACTCATTCAACACACGAGCACCAAGCCTCATCCACATATGTTATCACAGATACATAGCATAGCATACACTATATACACACTGCATACTTACTTATTTCAGCTTCTTTGTGTTTTTTCATTTGAATATGTCAGTTAATATCGTTGCGACTTCTGTGCGAAATTAACTTACAGTAGCTCCATGTCTGGCAAACCACTTCTATCTTTTCTCAGAAATGTATATTCTATTTGAAGCTGGTTGTTAAACGTACTTGTTCGTTTAGCCATGGCAGGAGTATCATCACATCAGCCTTAGTCGGTGAGGGGCGGTTCATAATTGGTTGAATTATATTAATTTACAAAATCAAGCCGGTGAGGGGCTGTTGATAATTGGTTGAATTATATTAATTTACAAAATCAAGAAATGTGATTGGCCATTTTATGGTTAGAGGTGTACAGTAACTTTTGAATAAACGCAAGCGTTTTGGGTGGTGATTCTCAGATAACCTTCATTATAAATTTGTCATTTTCTTTGACATACAGGACAAAGGTATATATTTTTTAAATAAGTCTGGACACCAGGACATTTACTGAAATACGTAATTATCCCAGAGGAAAAAATGGACATCTAGGTCTCACCAAAGGAGGACGATTTTCAGTTTGAGCCTGGTTCCTCTGAAGGGGTTTCTCTCAGATTTTGTTCTTCCATACCAGACTTAACCATCCTTTTAGATGTCCTAACATTTGAATTCTCTATAATGTTGTTTTATGCCATTGAATGTCATGTAAGTTTTCCCATCGCTGGCTGTCACTTCCTATCCAGCGCAAGCTACCAAAAACACACCAAGACCATTAATTCCTCCTGCATTCAGGAAGGTAGCATTCTCCTCGAATCCCCGAAGCCCAGATTTGACTGCCATATGGCAAAGTGTGGTATGTCACTCTAAAGAATGTGCAATGGATGTGAGCTTCATACCTCCCCAGATGATGCTTGTCATTGTGCATGATGATCTTAGACATGTTTGTGGCTGTCATAAAATGCCAATCCATGAAGTGTCCATGATTTTCCTGCGTTGTTGTTGCTTGAGGTCTGTGCAGTGGTGGCTCAGTCGTTAATTCTCTTGACTCTTCATCGGAAGTTTGTGAGCTCAAATCCTGGCTCTGCCAAGCTTGCAAGTTGCTCTTGGTAAGTACGTCTATGTGCTTGCGATGTGCTGAAAATGAAAATATTTTTGACTCTGTACTGAGTATTGCACCCATGGCTCTGGGATAGGCACCGGATCCAATCCCCCCACCCCCACACAACATAAGATAAGCGAGGTAAAAAGAACTTTCACTTTCTAGTGAGGATTGCAACCACAGACAAGCTAGTTTTCACTCATTTGTTGGTTCTGTTCTGTAGGGTTGTGTGCCCTGTTGTTTTGCTCCTGGAGCTCTCTACTTCACAATAACTGCACATGCAATTAACCAGCCTGCCCAAGCAGGGCACACATTTCAGATGTCATCCACTTTAAAAGCCACTTCTACTGTCAGTGTTTGTCTAAAGATATTCCACGGCTCTATGCTTGATTTTATGCACCTGTTAGCAATATGTTCAGCTGAACTAACTGAAAACACTAATTACAAGTGTTCCCATACTTTCTGCTTTGCCGTGTATACACATGCACACCAAATACACCCATAGTGATTCAATCAGAAGCAAGTATTCACTGACGTTTTGCTCTGTAATTTTGGCACTAACCTTTATGTAGCAACGTTCATCAAAATGAAGCGCTTGTTAATTGCCGATTACTATTAGTGTGTAATGAATGGTGACTAAGCATCAGCAGTTATGAAAGTAACAATATTGCAGTAATTTCAGACTTTGAGCTCTAATGAAAAGGAAGAAAGTGAGAGATGCAATTCTGGCACTTAGAGGGAAAGTGTATACGGGGTGTACTACGGAAAAGAATATATGAAGACTGACAGAGAAAAACATACAACTTAAATGATTTATTCATTTTAAATGATGTGCATTTCTAATTTCAGCTACAAGCTGTCAACTGTTTTAAAATAAATACATCTTTAATGGTTTATGTGGTCTATTGAGTGCATCTTCTTGGTCTCATGCCAGAGGTTGTGTTTTTTTTTTTTTTGTAAATTTGTTGAATCCATTCGCAGAAACCAGTCAGAAAAACAAATTTGCAACCTTTGAAGGAAACCAAATCATTCTGAGATCTATTTGTTCTGACAGGTAGTGTTTGTACTAATAGGATGGTTTCACACTGAGATGGAGTGAGAGTGAAGAGGAAACCTGAACAGTGTATTTCCTTTTGAGATGACTTGTGTGACTATGCATGCGTGTATGTGAGTAAAGCTGCTATGCTCACAGACAGAGACAAATCTGGTTTGGATGTATCTATTCTCTGTAGATCTGTAGATAAAGGGCAGTCTGTCTCAGTCGGATGTTTAGATGGTCCAGGCAGAATGGGTCTGGATAACATGGCCATACCTAGTTTATGTACAAAGAAACCTTTCACAGACTACAGCTTGCTTAAGAACAGTTGTTGAAGGTCACAAGCAAGCTGCTATTATATAGGTTTTCTTCATAAATCAAGGGATAAAATGAATACAAGCCAGACTCTTAATCAAAACAGGGACATTATAACTGTTATAACTTCAATGTGCTATATACGAATAAGTGGATAGGATAAGATTTGGAAATGGAGATGGTGATATGCTATTACAACTCTATCTAATCAATTTTACAGCTGCTTGGAAGAGCCAGCTGCTGAGTTTGAACACTGGGTTGGGCTTGCAACATGAAGGTCAGGTGGTGTAGTTATAAGTCCCTGTAGCTGACTGGTGTCCCATCCAGTTTTTCAGATTCTAATAATCCTCTTAGAGAGCTCCTAACTTACCTTAAAAACTCCTAGCTAGGAGTTTTAGCTTAAAATTAGATTAGATTTAGATTCAGAAGCGAACTCAGAGCAACTCTGAGCAAGGACAAATCAAAAACGTTTATCTCAGTGAGGAGGTGGGTTGACCCGGTTGCTAGGTATGACGCGTTCTTTTGAAGACTGTGATTGGTTGTAACCACCTTCCCCCATTCTCTCGATCTTTGTCTCTCACAAACACAAACACACTCTTAATTAGGGAAATACTGTATTATATTATATGCCTTTATATGCCTTTGAAATAACAGGCATAGGCTATTTCTGCATATTTTATACTAATTTCACACACACTCATTTGCTTTAATTTATGGTCAGTATATTTACCACACAGTTCATTTTTGTAGCCTACTTAATCTACTGGATAGCCTATGAACTGGAGAAAATGCGGATCTGCTCTTTTCAGGTATGAATCCTGCCGTGTCTAATCTGTTTTACTGGTAGGGTTGGATCATATGTATTCATTTCAGGTGTTAGCTACAGGACTGGTGTGCTGGGTAGATGTGAGTGAATCTCTATTAAGGTCAATCACAAACATTATTCTTACACAATCTAATTGGTAGTGTTTGATTTACTCACTGTTATTCAGTGTTTGGAGGATGTTTCTTCTGCCTCATCATTTTTCTGCTATTTTCTCCTCTACCTAATAGAAACTACTAAGCCTTCTAAAGTCCTCCTCCCTACTCCTAACAGTTTTTCACCTTAGGAGCTATTTTAGGGGTTAAGATGCTTTATGAATAACTTTTATCTTGGCTAGGATCTACTCCTAACTATAAGAGGCAAACATCCACAATTCTAAGATTTTTATTAGAAATTTGTCAGTAGGAGCCATCTTAGCACTCAGAATCTTTATGAATATGGCCCCAGATGCACTAATCTCTTGGAATTGTGTTGTTAATGTTTGCAGAGATTAGTCATGCTTAAGGTTGTTCAACATAGATCATTTTACCAGTGGTGGCCAAATATTGTTGTGATTTCAAACTGGTGATGTCAACAGGTGACTAATCATGATTTGGTACAAAAGCAGCATTCATGAAAGGCTGAGTCTTTGAAAAGCAAAGGTGGGCAGTGAATCTTTCCTCAAAGAAATATTTCAAGGGATTTACAGTCTTTTTTCTGATTTTGGCTTGTTTTGCATTTTCTTGTTGAGAAATTCATGGATATGAAAATAAAAGACGACGTCTTGAAGGCAGCTTATGTCGCTCTTAAATCTTAGTGTACTTTTCTGCATTAATGCTGCCATCACAGAACTACAAATTACCTTTGCCAAGGGCACTGACCCAAACCCATACCATGATAGACCCTGGCTTTTGGGCTTGTCGCTGATAACAGTCTGGATGGTCCTTTTCGTCTTTGGTCAGGACTGCAAGTAGGTCAGTCCAGTACCCGTACCCTCTTCTTCCGCAGCCATGTCTTTGTAATGTGTGCAGCATGTGGTTTTGCATTGTGTTGTTGAAAAATGCATGGATGTCCCTGTAAAAAATGACGTCTTGAAGGCAGCTTATGTTGCTCTTAAATATCAAAGTACTTTTCTGCATAAATGCTGCTATCACAGAAGTGTAAATGACCTTTTCCAAGGGAACTGACCCAAACCCATACCATGACTGAGCCTGGCTTTTAGACTTGTCACAGATAAGCGTCTGGATGGTGATTTTTGTCTTTGGTCTGTACCACACTGTGTCTGTTTCTTCCAAAAAGATATGGAAAACTGATTCGTCTGACCACAATACACGTTTCCACTGTGTGATGGTCCACATGCATCCGAGCCCTTGTGCCCTTGCCCTTTACAGACTGAAATTACTCCAGATTCCTTGAATCATTTAATGATATTATGCATTGTAGAGAAAGTAATATGCAAATTCCTTCCAAATATTTCAATAATTTTCTCACACATTTGTTGACAATCTGACAATCCCTAAAACAAGCAAAATACAGAAGGGACATAGCACAGATGAAATGAATACATTTCATTAAGTTGGTTGTAGGCCAACGAAAAAGATTATTTCTGAATTAAAGAGGAAAATGAGTTAGTCTGGTGTGAAGAAAGAATTGCAAAGATATTCGCCACATCCGGAGAATACTCAGTCACTAATTCTGTGCAGGATAGATGGAGGGATAGCTAATAATCCAGCTAATAATCCAGCTGAACCTGAGGGAACAAGTGGGTTTGCGAGGCCACAGGTAAGAAGGTGTTAAGTTGTTAAGAGCTTTATACACTTTCAAAAGCATGCACTGCTTTACGGAGAGCGAATGTAGATTTTTGTAGAACAGATGTAATATGATCTTTGGACTGGATATGTGTGAGAACGTGTCCAGCAGGGTTTAGAACCATTTGAATGTTGAAAAGGAAAGAAGAGTTAATACCTACAAGTCTAAAGTAGTGGAGTGGAAATAAAAGCATCTTAAAAGTTTCAGCAGCAGAATGAGAGAGTCAAGGTATGCCTGTAATGTCCTGTGTTTTTAGTTGAAATTGCTGCAAGAACATTTGTGCATGTGTGTGGATGCGATTGTATGTACCAAGTTGCCACTCTGTATATATTTGCACTAGGATGAGTATGCATATGTGTGGATGAGCCTAGAGATGTAAAACACCTCTAAGCTGAGCCAGCTCAGAGACCAGCTGGCCTTCTGTGTTTCCAGATTGGAAATCTGCTTTAGTCTGGGTTGCCAGATAATGCAGGTGGTGTGAGTGGGAGATTAGCAGATAAATTGCTGTGTGTATGATGGAAACAGTAAGAGCTGCCTCTAGCAGGCATTACTGTTGCCACTCTGTGCACCACTTGGATGCTTCATGTCATGAAAGAGTCAACATGTGTTCATCAAGGGCGTACTCACACTAGGCGATCTGGACCTTGCCTGTGCATGTTTGACTCCCACAGTTCAGTTTGTTTGACTAGTGTGTTTACTTCGTACCATGCCTAGGTATGGCATGCTGAAGTGTTCAGGCACACTTGCTAGGCGCTGACTAGGGTTGAAAAGATGCATCATGTCATGTTGCACCGCGATGCAAAAATGGGACAGTGTCTTTCACCAGGTGGGACAATGAATCATCTAATTGGATTTTTTGTTCTTGATTTTGCTGCCATCTACTGCAATTCCAGTTTTGAACACCAAATGGTGCATACTCAGGCACATATCCTGTTCTCAGTGAGTGCATTTACATGCACTTAATAATCCGAAAACCGCAGACAATTTTGTCAGTAATCTGATCAACGAGTATACAGGCATATAGTATGTAGTGGGAAACCTCAGTGTTTACATGACTCGGGCAGTAATCGGATTTCTACTTTGCAACCAGCCAATAATCTTCTAGTAATATGTGACATAAACTTATTACTTTAACATTAAATAATCAAATTATTCATTTTCTCGTATATATACTGCATTTCAGATTATCCACAAAGAGTTTGATAGCCGTTTCACTTCTTTTTTTACTGTGGCGCATTTAATTCCGGAGTGTTCAGATCCAGAGAGGAAAAACCCACTAAAGTCAATAGAAAAAGAGACTAAATAAAGCCAAGTTGTTAGAAATAGGCACCCCTGGCAATCGTGTAGGAATGCTGGTATACATGCGCAGAATGAAAATACAGACCATAATCGGGTTACTGGTATGCAATGCATAATCTGATTTCTGGGGGGAAATCCAGCTCTCTTTATCTGATTTCTAGATCAGAGTATGCTGTATACATGCACTTGAATAATCGGATAACTGCAGAAATTCGATCATTATTGGATTATTAAGTGCATGTATACTCAGTAATAATCCTAATTTCTTTGAATTGCAGGCGACTAAAGTTTCACTATTTTTAAGTACGAATAGTTAAGATAATACCTTTATTGTCATTGTACATTATACAATGAAATTAGGATTGCTGCTCCAGAACACTGCAAATCTACACAAAAACATAATAAGACAGAAGGACAAACTAAGTCAGTCAAACACACAAAGACTTTGTACTTAAAGATTAGTAATATTGAATATAAGAAATACTGTACAGAGGTATTGCACGGATAGAAAAGGGCATTTTGTTTTCAGTTTTAAATCTAATGTTTCTAGTAATTTTAACTTTTAAATGCAAGGGTCTAAAGTTTTATTGCAAAAAAAAACTCATACAAGGAGATGTGCATGATTTTCATTGTTTACACTACAGAAATAAAACAGGAATGTCTTTTGTAAAATGTAAAATCTCAAATGTAAATCAATAATCAATGAGAGCATGGAACACAACACATAAAATGTTCTTATACATGCAGCATGAGTAGCCGAAAAATGGTGCGTTACATAATCAATAAATCTGTAATAGGGTGATTCTTAAATTGGGGGCGATTTTTCCATCTTAAATTGTGAAAATAAAATTAGTAATAATTTTGTTTTAATTATTTTAATATAATGTTTATGTGCTTTAAAGTAAAGACTTGATACTACAACTAAGCTTATAAAGAACTTAAATATGCAATTAAATATTAATTAATTTAGAATCATTTATGTGTTGGTAATGATTTAATAGTATTGATATAATGACAATTTTCACCTTTTTCAGAAAAAAAATGGAGGGTCATGTATTTGCATATTTGCATGTTTTCTTATATAATGCTAGTCAACAGGTAGTATAAGCTGCACTTTAAATACATATAAATAATGTGATCATTTCATTTTTCCATGTGTAAGGTACTGCCATAATGGCATAATGGCGTAAAGGGTAAATGTATTCTAGGATTAGGAAAAATAGGGGACAGAGTTTAGCGCTAGTGGCTCAGGGGCTGAGGCACAGCGTGATCAGGTACGGAGCTAGACGGTGCTATCGGCTCAGGTACAGAGCTAACATGCTCCGATATGGAGCCAAGAGGTGTGTTGTGCTCAGGCACAGAGCTAGGCGGCGCTAATGGCTCAAGTACGAAGCTTCAAGACGTGGCGTGCTCAGATACAGAGCTAGATGGCACTAGAGCTAGATGTTACAGCTCATGCTAGCATGCTCAGGTACGGAACTACGAGATGCAGTGTGCTTAGATACAGAGCTAGGCGGTGCTAACGTCACAGGTACTGAACTACCATGCTTAGGTACAGAGCTAAGAGGCATGGTGTGCTAAAGTACAGAGCTAGGCGGCGCTAACAGCTCAGGCATGGAGCTAAGCAACGCTGATGGTTCAGGTATGGAGCCAAGAGGCACAGCATGCTCAGGTATGGAGCTGGACGGTGCTAACGGCTTGGGTACGGAACCAAGAGGCACGCCGTGCTCAGAACTACTTTGACACGGCCGAGGGGGAGGTGACGAGCTGCAGGTAGACCCGGTCATCCTCCTGGCCCGCTGTATGCGGCGAGTGTCTGCACAGTTGGTGAAATCGTACAGATCAGCCAGAGCAGAAGGATCCAAAAAAAAGAACAGCTTTTCCCGAATCTCCTCGCGAAGGCCATATTCAAAAATGTCCTCAACGCCTGGTCACCAAAACCCAACTCCACGGCCAACTCAAGGAATTCCGCAGACACGTGCTAACCCGTCAGTCTTTGTTTCCATGGTTACAACATAAACAAAGGTTACCTTTGTTAAAGATTAAATAATTAGCCTCAGAAATCATAGGTAATAACGCTAATGTTGCTGACAATAAATTATTGTTCAAAAATATGCAAAAATTCTATAGATATGAACAAAATTATTACATTATGTCAAGTCATGTCAAGTCACATTTATTTATATAGCGCTTTTTATACTGTTTCTTACAGCCTTGGGTTCCACTAATAGAACCTCAGTTTTATCTGAGTTAAGTAAGAGAAAATTAAATGACATCCAATCTTTTATTTCCTTTACACAGTCTTCAATTCTGTTGATTGTAATGCCGTCATTTGGTTTGGCTGATATGTACAGCTGTGTATCATCTGCATAGCAGTGGAAACTAATGCCATGTTTATGAATAACTGAGCCCAGTGGCAGCGTGTACAGAGAGAATAAAAGGGGCACGCCATACTTCACTTTTGAGAGCTTAGAGCGTAGATTATTTACATGAACAAACTGGTACCAGTTGGTCAAAAAGGATTTAAACCAAGAAAGTGCCAATCTCTTGATACCTACAATATATTCTAGTCTGTTTAGTAAAACATTGTGATCTATAGTGTCAAATGCTGCACTTAAATCTAACAGAACAAGAAAAGAAACACATCCCTTACCTGAGGACATTAACGAGTCATTTAGTACCCTAATTAATGCTGTTTCAGTACTATGACGGGCCTGAAGCCAGACTGAAATGTTTCATAAATACCATTCCTTTGGAGGTAACTGCAGAGTTGCTGATAGACGGCTTTTTCTAAGATTTTGGAGAGAAACAGTAGATTTGAAAGTGGTCTACAATTAGATATCACACAATAGTCAAGAGCAACTTTTTTAATCAGTGGTTTGATAACGGCACACTTAAAAAAAATTGGGGACATAACCGAAGGTAAGGGATGAATTTCAAATAACTAACAGTGGCTCTAGAATACTAGGTATTACTTCTTTGCGTAAACATGTAGGATTGATGACTGGATTGATGACGAGCTGATCAGTGCGGATAGTTCAGTATTAGTAATTGGGGTAAAAGATAGGCTTGATTTACAGCTAATTAAACAGACATCTACGCTAGGGCTGCATCTGGAAGGTTGCTGAATAGTTTGGTGATGTGATGAGCATTGAGTTTTATGCCTAATATTTTTATCATTAAAGAAAGTCATGAAATCATTACTGTTAAAATTACACAGAACATGAGAACTTTCTGTGGGGTCTTCTGTTCTCATGTTGACATGTGTTTTCATGTTATTGTAAAACCCTCATTGTGATTATTTTTAATGAATTGCTCACTTTTTATAATTTTATTGGACCGCAGACGTTTTAAAGTCTGGGTTGGGGACAAGTCCATAGTAGCAAAGTATTGATGTTTATAACATTCATTCATTCATTCATTCATTCATTTTCTCCTCCACTTAATACTGGACAGTACCTAGTCGGCATCACAGGGTGCATGGCAGGATCAAAGCTAGGCAGGATGCCAATCCATGATAGGGATTTTTTTAACAATAGAAAAAAGATGGAAATCAAATGAATTTGATGCAGAAATTTTTAGGTGATACAATAAAGGATATTTTTAATACCTCAGCTATTTATTTTGCAATAAAGTGTTTCTAACATGAATTTATAAACTGGGGACCTAAAAGTAATCGAAGAATCACACTTTAAAGTATAAAAGAGGGCTGTATCACCATCCATGTATGTCACTGCATGCTGAATGACTGCAAATAGCCAAAAAGTAAGTACATCCTTGAAGTCCATCGTGCTGTGCAAGCATGACTTTCCCCACAACCAGACCTCCCACCGTGATAACGTAAGCATGCTCAGGCCCAGAATGTTTACGCACAGTGTGAGCACAGGCTAGTTGGGGCACGATACAATGCAACTGTGCAAAGTGTGAATATGCCCTAAGATACCTCAAATGCATGCATATGCAGTGGTTTAAGAATACAGGCTTTTCAAGGAGCAAATGCAAACAAGTGAATTACATTTGACCTATCCGGTCATCATGACACGTGATGTCAAATACATATCAGTCAGCATGTAGACACATACTTAACCCACTATGAACCAAATTTTTATGCATTTGCTATTCATAAATGGCACGTTTCTTGGTGTTGCATCATTCTCTACCAGAGGAATGTTTAATGGATTTCACACTACGCAGCAGTGGAAATGCGAACAGATTTAATTATTCATGTGTTGATTAAAACTGGAACTGGCTTTTGGGTCATGCAACCTGGCATGCTTCACTGTGCTTCCAGGGGCTCTTGAGGCCACACACTGATCTAAATCTGTACATTTATCTATGGACCATGGAGCAGAAGAACTGAAGCACAAGATGTCCCGAGTCCTCAAAACTTCATTTGATTCTGATGCAACCAGACATGCCGTATGATTCCCAAAAGCACTTCCCTTTGGGACATCACAATTTCAATCTGTGTTCTAGTGGCAGGGGAGACAGTGAGGTTTGGACTGTTTATGTGGATGGTGAAAATGTATAAAACTTGTGACGTGATTACATAATCCTAATATTCATTCTGTCAATCAGTTACAATACAGTTACATGGTCAATAGGAATGGGTTTGCTTTTGCGTCTCTGCCCCAGTTTATGAAGTATGTGATGGTCATAATCTCAAAATTCTGATGTGGAGGCTAACACATTCCCAGAGCAGCTTGATGTCAGCTCAGTGAACTGACCCATGGAGAGAAGGACTTGGAAGATTGCTAGTGTCATTGGGACAACGAGTGTATTAGTTGCCTTGGGACATTGGGTAAAAGATACCATTAGTGGCAGTGAGACACTGGAAGGAAGGCACAGCTTTAAAAGCAGTAAGACAGTATGTGAAAGAAATAGGCCATCAGCAGAAGTGAGAAACATCAAGTGAGACTGTGGAAGTTAGAAGAACCTCCATTAGTGACAGAAATAAAATTGCAGAGAAACTTGAGAATGATTATGTTGGCAGATTTGAGTTCTCCGTTCCTTATCATTTTTCAGTGCAAAAGTATTAGATGTAATGAGGCAGTATGCAATCCATTCGTGATGGAGAGACTGTATTAGCGGCACTGAAACAATGAGAAACAGAGGTAGAGAGACTTGGACAGCATTAGACGCAACAAGGCAGTGAGTAGAACCAAGCAACTGCATTATTCGCAGCGAGACAGCAAAGGAAGCAACAGCAACATCTTTGACAGTGAGAGACAGCATTAGTGAGAGTGTTTTTCATTGTTAGTGTCAGCTAGTGAGACTGGGAGAAAGAGACAGTATTAGTGATCTTAAGATAGTTGAAGAAAGAGTTGCAGTTAGACAGCGAGTAGAGCAAATGACAGCAATGGCTGTGGCAGTGAGACTGGAAGCATTACTGTCACATGGGAGGTGAGAGAGACTGGATTAGTTTCATACAGTGAGTAAAAAATTACACTGCATTGAGACAGTATTGATATGCATGTATAATCCTGTTTGTAGTATGATAAGCTCCTGAAGAATGCTGATATACTAGCACAGTTTTTCTTAGCCATTACAGAGGCAGTACGGGGCAGCACAGTGACTCGCCTCACAACAAGAAGGTCCTGGGTTCAATCCCAGGGTGAAATGGCCTGGGTCCTTTCTGCGTGGAGTTTGTATGTTCTCCCTGTATCCATGTGGGTTTACTCTAGGTATCTGTTGGTTTCCTTGCACAGCCAAAAGACACACATTAGGTAAATTGGTTATGCTAAATTGGCGTGTGTGTGTGTGTGTGTGTGTATATATTTTTTATATATTATATTATATATATATTATTTTTATGTAACTTAGAACTAGCTGAATACAACCCTGATACTCAAGAGCATTAAACAACCTAGTGTAAACATTGCAGCAACCATCTTTTACAAATAAAAACTGGAAGCCACATAGGTGTTTCAGTGATATGAGCTAATTTTTACATGTTCAATGGGATACACATTTCAATCTTGCTGACTGGTGATCCATTGGAACATTAACTTAAAAATCCATCAAGTCAACTTCCAGTTATAAGCCAAGCTGCTGATGGTTAAGGGCTTTGATGAAGGCATATCAGTAGACATCCATGGAGCTAGAATTAAAGCTTCTGATTAGTGTACTGTCAGGTACGATAAAGATTCCGTGCAGTTTATTCAACTGCTAGGTTTTGTCTAGAGACTCCACGTGTACTGTACATTTCAGGCCAAATCCAACAAATTAAAGGGGTAATTATATAACTTTGGCTCTGCAATATATTTATTTAAAACACGCTTTCAATTAGTTTTTGGTCAAAAGTTAATCTGGACTGGGTGTACTAATGCAATGGTAAAACAATCACAGCACAAATTATAAAGTGGAATTGTAGCTCGTTAGTTTGCCACACACTTTTCTAAAGATTAATCATAAAATCCAATAAAATCCATGATATTATATTACGGATGAAATGCTTTTTCACCTCAACCTAAAGCAGCAAATGTACACTGCACCCTCCAAACTGTTCAGTGAATAGTCTCTAATGATAGCCCTAAAAAACAATAGCAATTCAGAGACATACTGGAGATATTAGAGGCTTCATTGTACTCCTCACTTTAGGGCAAATGGAGAGTAAATAATTTTCAGAATTGTACTCCCAAAGGGAAGAAAATGTGACTGGAATGCATCCATCTTTGAAACATGGCCTAATTTCCCTCCGACTGTGAAAATGTCCATACAATTCCCCACAATAGCTTTCTAATGTCTAACAATTAGCTTTGTTGACACATTTTCAGATTTGACAGGAATGAGCTGTTTAGTGCTTATGGTACTTTAGTGCTCATCTAAAACCAAGCTTTATCCAGATATCCATTGAGGGTTGAGGTCGAATTATAAACAACAATTCTCCGGTGAACAAAAAGCCAGTTACGCCGTAGAAACAGTTTTTTCTTTGAAGGTATCAGGAGTTCTCAATCACACCTCAAAGTGCACCTTGTATGTAGACAGCACTAACGGTGAAGGCCAAAAGTCTGAAACTGCTAGTGAAAATTCTTCTAGTTTGAATTGCTATCATATATAATACACTGCTTTTTAGTACAAATTATTAGGTAGCACATAGTCCCGGAGTAGAAAATGTGCTAGAATTAAGATGACAGGCTCCAGCACGCATGTGCCAGCTTGCATATCACTAATGAGCCTTCAAGAGAGACACCTGTCTTTCGGGCTATATATGACGACCTGAAACCCGGTGCCTCTCGTTGTACCTTTTGCTTTGTTTTGGTACTGTAATGCTGTGGCGTCAGGTACTATGCTTCTTTGATGAGAAGTAGTTCTGAAGTAGGGTCTCAAAGCCTGAGGTTCCATAGAGTTTGTTAGGGTTGCAAGGCCCGAGGTTTGATAGGGGTTGTTGGGGTCAGACTCCATTGTTTCGGGCTTGTTGCTTGTTGTTTCTGTCAAACGCCAGCCTCATTGCCATGGCGTTGCTACCTTCCATCCTAATCCCCTAAACTCTCGTTGGTTATTCCCTGTGTTTGCTAGTTTACACCGGCGATCAGGCTTGATCTTGTTCCCCATTTGCGGTGCCTCCTAGGCCATGCCTTTGTTAGCGCACCTTCGTTTCTCTTTCTCTCTCACAAGCCCGACTCATTGCCATTGCACGAGCCCAACCTTTTTGACTCGGAGTCAACTCCCAAGTCGGTGCATCCGAAAGAGTAACTTTCATCTTTTCTTTGCACTCACCATATATATATATATATATATATATATATATATATATATATATATATATATATATATATATATCAAAGCCCCGACCGTGGGATCTCATTGCCATGCACGAGCCCAACCTTTTGAACTCGGAGTCAATCCCAAGTAGGGTGAACAGATCCCCGGAACAGCAATGCTTAATACAGTTTACACACTACACCAGTGTTGTCTTCGATCCACTCCAACGCACGCCTATATTCAGATAAATATACGTGCTCCGATAATATATACGAAAATACTATATATATATATATATATATATATATATATATATATATATATATATATGTGAGTGTGTGTGTGTGTGTGTGTGTATATGTATATATGTATATAAATATTTATTTAAACACACACACACGCCTCCCTGGTGTGCATGCTTATTGTATTACATTTAGTATGTACAGCATATATACGCATATATGTTTATTCATTTTTACACATACATATACATTTACATTCACTCATACACATCACCTTCACACCATTTTTTGGCCCCATTAGCTGGGATTTCCACACAGCCAAGCTAACTGCACCTGGATCCCCCTCACAAAACACACGGTTCACCCTAGTAAACCGTAACAGAAATATAATGAATCAAACACTTCCGAGCTTTGCAACAACTACTTGAAGACCACAGAAAAAAAAGTCACACGTGGAACAGAGAATGAGGACAGAGAAACAAGTACAAGTGGGGATGATTTATTACACAGCATGGTGGATATATAGACATGACACAGAAATGTATAGTGTGAACAGACAGAGGAGAACAGGCTAAGCTAACACAAACAGATAGAGGGTTAAGATATAGAGAGATACAGGGCAAGCTGGAAATATGGCAGACATTCCACCTTTTCCAGAAGTTCCGGGAATTTCCCACATTTTAATAGGGGCTCCCGCAAATCATAGACAATATCCCGGAAATCATTATATTATATTATAATATAGTATATTGTATTACATTATATTATATTATATTATATCATATTATTTTATATTATATTATACTGGCTCCACCTTAGCTTTCAGTGTTGCTTGAAAGTTTGTGAACCCTTTAGAATATTCTCTATTTCTGCATAAGTATGACCTAAAACATCATCAGATTTTCACACAAGTCCTAAAAGTACATAAGGAGAACCCAGTTAAACAAATGAGACAAAAGTATGATACTTTTGTCATTTGGTTATTGAGGCAAATTATCCAATGTTACATATTAGAGAGTGGCAAAAGTATGTGAACCTCTAGGATTAGCAGTTAATTTGAAGGTGACATTAGAGTCAGGTGTTTTCAATAAACGGGATGACAATCAGATTTGAGTGGGGACACTATTATTTAAAGAACAGGGATCTTTCAAAGTTTGCTTTTCACAACACACGTTTGTGAGCTGTTGATGCTCATCAGGCTGGAAAATGTTACAAAACCATCTCTAATGAGTTTGGACTCCACCAATCCACAGTCAGACAGATTGTGTACAAATGGAGGAAATTCAAGACCATTGTTACTCTCCCCAGGAGTGATCAATCAACAAAAATCACTCCAAGAGCAAGGTGTGTAATAGTTGGCGAGGTCACAAAGGACCCGAGAGTAACTTCTAAGCAACTGAAGGCCTCTCTCACATTGGCTAATGTTAATGTCCATGAGTCCACCGTCAGAAGAACACTGAACAACAATGGTGTGTATGGCAGGGTTGCAAGGAGAAAGACACTGCTCTCCAAAAAGAACATTGCTGCTCGTCTGCAGTTTGATAAAGATCACGTGGACAAGCCAGGAGGCTATTGGAAGAATGTTTTGTGAACGGATGAGACCAAAATAGAACTTTTTGGTTTAAAAGAAAGCATTATGTTTGAAAGGAAAACACTGCATTCCAGCATAAAAACCTTATCCCATCTGTGAAGCGTGGTGGTGGTTTGGGTCTGTTTTGCTGCATCTGGGCCAGGATGGCTTGCCATCATTGATGGAACAATGAATTCTGAATTATATCAGAGAATTCTAAATGAAAATGTCAGGACATCTGTCTATGAACTGAATCGCCAGAGAAGGTGGGTCATGCAGCAAGACAACGACCCTAAGCACACAAGTCGTTCTACCAAAGAATGGTTAAAGATGAATAAAGTTAATGTTTTGGAATGGCCAAGTCAAAGTCCTGACCTTAATTCAATCAAAATGTTGTGGAAGGACCTGAAGTGAGCAGTTAATGTGAGGAAACCCACCAACATTCCAGAGATGAAGCTGTTCTGTATGGATGAATGGGCTAAAATTCCTCCAAGCCGGTGTGCAGGACTGATCAACAGTTACAGGAAACGTTTAGTTGCAGTATTGCTGCACAGGGGGGGTCACACCAGATACTGAAAGCAAAGGTTCACATACCTTTTCCACTCACTAATATGTAATATTGGATCATTTTCCTGAATAAATAAATGACCAAGTATAATATTTTTGCCTCATTTGTTTAACTGGGTTCTTTTTATCTACCTTTAGGACTGCTGTGAAAATCGGATGATGTTTTAGGTCATATTTTGGCAGAAATATAGAAAATTCTAAAGAGTTCACAAACCTTCAAGTACCACTGTATATAGAACTAGAAATGCTAACAGAAAAGCCATTAGCATCGAGAATTCCAAACAAATAGTCAACAAAGGAATATCTATGTGTAAGTGCAAATAGTTTGACTATGTGAAAAATTAAATTGTTGTTTACTTACCCAATCAAATGTCAAATCAATGGGGTGGTTGGTGTTTGGGGGTGGGGATTGGCTGTCATTCCGGTGTTGAGTTCTTAATGATACTTCCCTGAAATGAGTTTTTCTGGGGTAGGATGTCTGAATATAAGGACACACATAGCACAGGACTAGAACTGTGAAAAAATATTACACATGACTAAACCCTAAACAGAAATGCAATTACATAGTAATGCATAGTATCACAATAATGCCTAAATACATGTAACTAAGAACAGAGTACACAACACAAGCCAGGATAAAATACTTACAGGAACAGGAATAAACCAGCAAAGTGTGACAAGACCCAACCAAGAGTAATTAAGCAGCTGGCCGTAGAGGGTAAAAAAGCTGTGCAAAAAAAAATGGTGTTAACCATGTTCAGAAACAGCATTGACTTTTCTGGGCTCGGAGGCATTTGGGATGAACCATCACACAGTGGAAATGTGCATTGTGGTCATGCCATGTACTCCGGACTAAAGATGAAAAGGACTATTCAGACTTATCAGCAACAAGTCCCAAAGCCGGGGTTTGTCATGGAGTCTGTGTCAGTGCCCTTCTCAAAGGCGATGGCAGTATTAATGCAGAACACTACACTGAGAATTTAGAGCAGCATATGCTAACTTCAAAATGACATCTTAAGGGATGCCCATGCATTTTTCAACAATACAACACAAAACTAGCCAAATAGGAAACATGTTAGGACTGAAATATGCAAATCTTTTCCAATCTGTCTTTGAGGAACAGTGTTTTTGAATAATTTTCTCACACATTTGTTGACCACTGGAGATCCTCTCTGCTCCTCAAAGACGTGGCCCTTTTCTGGATACTGCTTTTGTACCAAACCATGATTATAGTCATCTGTTGACATCAGCTGCTTGAAATCACATCATTAATCACATCAGAAATATAGTGGACCATTAAAAATATTAGTTGGATTAAGTTTAACATTCTTTATCTTGAGTGACTTACTTTTGAACAGAGCAGTTTGAAGGTTAACAGGCATGCTCAATGGCCCACGTTTGTCATAACATTTGAATACATTAGATTTATTCTTTGTAGTTTAACAATGTTTTATTGTTGGTGATGTTAAGCATGATTTTTCCTGACATACTCCACTAACCAGATTCTTATGCTGAATGTCAGACGGCTCATGGATCTTGTAACTGAATAAGATTATAACTACATGAATTATGACTCATTTTACACTTACTAGCCAATTGCATCTACAGTTTGCCAGATTGACATCCAATTGTTTTTTCCCACTTAATATGTAAATCAGTTCATGACACTGGAGTACACGCTTCCTGTGTTGTCTACAGTTTTTATTTGCAAAAACTGGTTGCTACATGAAACATCATGATTTTTAAATAATTACTTCAAATTTCCTTAGACTAAGAAGAAGCTGCCAACTTTGAGAGTTAATGTTTAGAAACGGGTGGCTGTTAAACATGATTAATACAGTGATGACTCCGTATGTGCAAATATGGGGCACATATCAAGTTTTACAAATGTTACAAAATTTACAAATTTCTTCCATTCACAAGCCCTGCCAGTTCTCCATTACTCCTTCTCTGGCTATGATGGTTTTACTTTACTGCAAGCTTTCTCATGCTCAGTAAGAGGTAGACAAGATCCCTGTCATGCATATATCATATTGTAAAGTAAATTAAACTGTAGACCTTTATGCTTATTGTTTTACCAATCAGTTAAGTGGTTATGTAATAAAATGTTACTGGATTAAACAATTACATGTGCATTACTGATCACCAAGCCATAACCTTGTGAGAATTCCTTGTACTTTCTGTGGTGTCGTAATGTAATGCAAAATGTTGTACTTGAGGCACTGGGCCTGCTGAAATGACAGCCTGCCCTCTCTTTTGTAAGTGCACCACACAAGGTTGCAACATGGGTGACAAGCTAAAAGAAAAATTATATTTATATATTCGTAGATGGACCAATCGTCAAACAACATTTCAGATTTTCCCATTTCAGTTCCTACGTGTGTTTCGTCCCCATTCGTAAGTGTATATGAAGAAGAAAAAACCTTTCACCTCTGTCATATATTTTCAGACAACAGTGACAGCTCACTTCACACCCACATGAACCTTAAGCAACCTTAGTGTCTTGTCACTGACTAATTTGAAGGCAGGGTTAGACCTGCTGCTTTATTTTTTAAGGATTTTGTACAAGCATAAATGAGTCACCAAAAGTATTTCTTCACTGAAAGGATCAAGGAGTATTTTAATAACGTTGCCATTTTGTTGCAAGAAGTCCTTCTATACAGCG
>JAJAGP010000137.1:226022-263522 GCA_025084515.1 Ancistrus triradiatus
GTTGTTTAAAAATGTCCACTGAACCTGCTTCCCTAATACTTTTTTGAAAAATGCTGCACATCTTCAGGGCATAGATGTCAAAGGCTGCTTCTCCAGCTTTATTTTGGGGGATGTTTGGAATATTTAGCAATAGAGGACCTGAGGGATCACGAGAGGACATAAAACGACAGAGACTCAATAATATAAGTGGGTGGCAAACCATGTAGAGCTTTATACACATCTAAAAGGATTAAAAATCAATTCTAAAGGATACAGGAAGCCAGTGCAGTGTAGGTAGAACTGAAACTGTAGCTTGAATGTGTTCTCTTTTCTTGGTTTTGGTTAGAAGTCTAGCAGCAGAATTCTAAATTAGCTGTAGTTTCTCTAATGATTGTGTTTCAGAAGACCAGTGAACACAGCTTTACAGTTATCTGCAGTACTCTGCATCTTGTTGAGTTAAAAACAGGCATACCTTAGCAATATTTCTGATGTCGGAGAAGGCTGTTTTGGTCACCATGTTAATGTGCGATTAAAAACTTAGGCTTAAAATTACACCCAAACTATTAGGAAGCACACAGTTCCATGGCTTGAAACTAGAGGGCAGCGGCGATATGCAAAATGGGCTGGGATTAGGATGGCAAGCTCTGGCACGCCGCCAACAGCATCCAGCAAGCTTGGCGCTGATCAGGGCTGACAAGAGACACCTGCTCTTCCAGGTTTTTAAAGTCATTTATATCACGAGTTATGCTGACCCAGCTTTGTGAGGCTAGAGGGCAGTGTTGACACACATTTTGGCTGGGGAATGCTCAGTGTGGTAATGCATGCATCAGCACTTGTTTGGTGACGTGTGCGCGACTGGCGACACCTGTTGGCCAGGCTATTTAAGTGCACGTTTGAGCCCAGACAGGTGTCATATCCTCATCCTAAACAGCTCTGACACGGTGTGCTCATTTTTTGGGGGGGTGCTTCGGGTGTTAGGGAGGCAGTAGGCCATGTAGAGTCCAGAAGGCTCAAGGTTCGATAGGGTGTAGTGGCTAGGGTAGGGTCAGCAGCCCTGAGGCCATTGGCTTGCTCATGCTTCTGCTACCCCAGCCTCTGTAGACGCAGACCCATTTGGGCTCATTAGCCCCCTCCCTCTCTTTGATCTGGGAATTAGCACCTTCCCGTTTCGATCATGTCTTTGAGGGACGCTGAGCTGTGTTCAGTCTCGTCCCTTGTGTTAGCGCATCCGTTTCATGCTCCGTCCAGGCTTAGCCTCGCGCTGCAGCACGTCTTTTTCAAGCTCTGTCAGGATGGAGTACGTGCTTCACCTCGCGCAGCCTTTGGGGATTGTAGCGAAATTGCTGGGTTTTTCTCACAGCACGCCACGCCCTCTCTCTCTCTCACTTGGTGGCTTTAGTTTGCGCACACGCAGCCTTTGAAAGAGAGAGCGCAAGCGCGCCCTTTTAATTTTTGGAGTGTTTTAATTTATCGCAGCGCAGTCTAGCGCTGCAGGTAATTCTTTTTCTTTTTCCCCATTTGATTTTCTCATAAATACTACGTTCCTGGTTTTGAGTCCATGTCAGAACAGCTCTTTTGTGTGCCCTTAAAGGTTCCCTTTTCATGTTTGGTTTCTGTGGCTGAGTGGCGAATAGCATTAAGTGTGTGAGCCCTCATGCCGCAGCCCAGGATTTGATCTCCAGCCACATTCATTTTGTTTTAGCTTATTCAGTTCCTTTTCATTTATTTGTATACTGGTTTACCCCTTCCATCTGGAGCTAACTGCATTTTGGTACTAAAACCCCTTTTATTTTTGTTTTCACGGTTCGCCTGGATTTTTATTATGGTGAACCATAACAATTTGAGAGGGATGCCTCTCGTCGCAACTTTGGTATTTTGTAGTGCTCTGGTGCAAGGTATTGAGGTATTGAAAGACTGTAATATTATTCCTTTGTAGAGCGATAATGGTAGCCCTTAACCCATGAGGTAACCAGGTTTGTTAAGGTTAGATTCCGGCGTGACTGGTTATGCCGCGAGCTTCCAATTTGATTCACTAATCGTTCACTGGTATCAACTCAGTAATTGAGAGCCTGCAAGAGTGAACATGAATTACTTCCTTGTTCACTATGCTGCGAGGTCTGATTGTTGTTAGCATTCTGTATTGACTCAGAATTCGAGAGCTTATCGAGCGAACGTTTATTTCTCTCTTTCCCCGTTTGCTGTGTTTACTCTTTTGTTACAAGAACCTGGCTTGCCGCTTCTGGGAGCCTCGGCTTCGATTCATGATTTTACACGAGCATGGCTTGCCGCCATTTCACAAGCTTTGGCGTTGATTCATGAATTGTTTACTGGTGTCAGACAGGTAGTCAAGGAGCACAGGGTGTGTATTTCATTAGGCTCAACAGAAGTGTATAGCTGAGTATCATCAGCATAACTACGAAAATTACTATTGTGTTCTTTAATTATATTACCCAGTGGTAGCCTACCGAAAAAAAGAGGACACAAGGTAGCTCCCTTGTGCAAAGCCACAGGACAAGTCATATGTCTTTTATACTCTAATTCAGCTAAAATGTAGTTGGTGGTGATAGAAAGGTCGCTAGCTGCTTGGCTAAACAAAACAGGTTACTAGAAAATGGTAAACACCTTAACACACAAAATAGATAAAGTCTCTAAATATTCATCTCCTTACTGAAATCATTCTAATATAACCACATCTGTACCTCACCATTATGTGACTATTGTATAATCTAACTTTAATTACACTATAACAATAACAACACTGCAGACTTTGCTAATACAATATAAATATAACTGTGGTACTGTATAGGTTTAATTTAACCTTCATTACACTATAATAACCTGACATAATTGTAATATAACTGTCGTAACACTGTAATAACAGTTATGTAATTATAATACTATATTACATAATACATTGTAGCTGTAACAGTGATATAACTAATGTAATGCTAATACAATACAGTGAAATTACTGTACTATTGTATATAATTCAGCTACAATAGCACTGGTATATGCTCAGTGTTCTTGTTTCGTCTCTTATGTATTCTATACTTCAGGTCCAACAGGGCCATGAGCATCTGCTGCACTGTTTGCTAATGCTAACAGTGAATGAAGGCAATTATGGTTGTGTATAATTATGCAGAATAATTAATCAATGAGCCAAGTCCAAATTAGTACCCCCTCCCCGTTGTCAACCGCTTCTCCCACACTCCTTTTCTTTCTCTCTCTCTCTCTCTGTTCTCTGGGAGTTGTTACTCTCCTGTGTCTGTAATTGATAATAGCTTGCAAAAGTTTTATTCTTTCACAGAAACTGCCGCTGAGCTGTAATAACTGTTATATCAGGCAAAATATACAAGTCATAACCCTTGGAATGTTCTGTATTTCCCAAGGATTGTCTGTAAGTGCTGTTTTTGATTCAGAACAGTTTCAGTTCCAGCAGGAAAAATGTTAATACACTAGAGATTTGGCTATGGCCAAAGCAAATGCTACCTGGTTCTATACACTGTTATTGATAAGACAATGACGAAAGGTAGTAATGGCATCATGCTATAGTTTATATGCAGTGTTTTTGGCTGACAGGTGGATTTTCATCTGTATATTCATGTAGTTGATCCCTGTACAAAAAAGGTGTCTTAATTCCTAAGCAACTGTGTATAAATGGTGTCTTGATCAGTCTTTAATGCATGTACAGTCATTTCTAGGGACGCACAGAAACTTGGACTTGGACTGGTTTCAGCTTTTATTGTAATGAGATCTAGTGAATATCCTAAGGATATACTAAGAATATATATTCTGGCAATTTGTGTTTCAGCATTTGAAGCATTCCAACTCCAAGAACATAAGAGGAAAAAAGATGAGCACTGAGTCTCGTGGTACACCAGTAAAGATTTTGTATGCAAGACGTGTATTCTCTGTATGTCAGTTTCAGTTTATACTACAGCCTATTCTCTAAGTTGGAGCAGAACTCCAAAGGAGATATGTATTCTTCATAGTGTCATGAGAACTATTTACATTTTTTTTCATGATTTATTACATACTGTTAGTGATCACAGTTAGTGATCACTGTTAGTGTTTTTTTGGTACTGATGCACTTTTGGTGAAGCCATTGTTACTAAGATCTGAGAGTAGAGAGTCAAAGCAGATTACTGAATAAAACATATCTTTATTGGAAAAATTGCAGCAGGAAGCACAACACAGCAATTCATATCCATAATCAAAATACAGCATTCAATGTTCAGTGCAAACAGGCACAAGGTCCAAATGGCTAGACACAACCGATTCAAAACCAGCTGGAATTTGTAACAGGAGAGAGCAAACCAAAATGCTGAAAGCAACGCTCAGAATCATGCTGGTAAATATAATACTTAATTAATTAATGATTGAGTGAAGTTTAAATGTCCAAGTGTGGGATCAGCTGATTGTGTGGCAGTATGTGTGATCATAATGCAGGAAAACCAGGATGTGGAAACAAGAAAGTTGTGTCCTGAAATGCAGTGGTAGGGCATGTGTCATCTCAAGTCTTTTCACTGGACATATTGTTACATGGTTCTTAACCAATGCACAGTTCTCTACCTCAGAACACAAATTTAATCATAAAATCACATACCATGTGGATCCAGATTCTATCCTGTAAATAGTGAAGTCAAATTTTGTAAAACTGGTATATTGAATGATAATTAACTAATAAATAAATCAGTAGATCTTTATGTTACACTAAATGAAGTGTAGAGCAGTAACCCCAACTAACAGATTAGCAACTGTGTAATCAAATGATGAGCCTGGCTTATTGTAGACATTCACAGAATAGCTGTGCTTCTTATATTGGATATGAATGTCTTAAAGCTTTGGAGCCAGTTTTTCATTGTTCACACAACATTTGCTGTGTGCATTTTGAAAAATATATTAATGCATTTGGGAGCAGAGAGACAGTTTACAGAAATGTGTGCAAGCAGCCAGAACGTGTAGTTTACTTTGTGTGTGTGGTGAGAAGGCTCGTCAGTGCTAGAGAAGCTCCTTTGGCCTCAAGTAAAACAATTTATTTGTTATATGGGCTTTGGAACAAACATCTGAGATCTATCTGTCTGCCACATCCTCCTTGCTTAAAGTGAGAGGGTGAGAACTGAAAGACAACTGAAACCAAAGTATAATACATTCAGTGCTGTGAAACATTCTTTGCCCCTTATGTTAATTTCTGATCATTTTTATATGGCATTGAGTCAAAATTTGCCCTGATAATCAGTATCTAAAAAGGGTTGTATTGACTGCCATCCAAAAAGGAAACAGGAGCTTAATGCCCCAGGCACAGGCTGCAGTTAGCATTAGCAGCTACACTAGCACCTGGAGTTCACCAATAAAGTAAGTGTTTTTACTTTTCACATTCAATCCATTACTCACTAAATGACATGAGGTTTTTCGACACTTTATTATAAAGCTTGTGTTAATACATTTGGCAAACTGTAGTTTAATGTAAGTGTTTTAAACATAAACTTAGTTATCATTACTTATCATAGGCTCTGCTATGATACTAAACACTTGTTAAACTCCTCAGTTTATGATACATTCAACTAATGATGGATTTGTCAGAACATATCCCCCTTCATAAATCAGGGAGCATTTGTACAATACAACTCCATTAATGCATATAATGCCTTATACAGTGTGGATTTTCTGGGGATCTGGAGTGGATTAAGACATTTTATATTATTCCTTGTGGGAAAAGAAAAATTGCTCGGTACTCATCGTTTTCAGTTCAATTTGTTGTCATACTGGAGTTAGTTTGTTATCCCGATGCCTGTTGTTCAACACAGGTCTTCCACACTCGTAGCAGCCATGCTCTAAATTTAGCGTGAACCCATTAAACTGGTGGAATCACTGTGGAAATGTTATGATGACTTAACCACAGCAGTTTATTTAGTTCAGTTATTATAGCTATTGTTACGATCCTGGTCTCATCACTTCTGGACTGCTTCAGCATGCTTCACTCCCACCATGTCACTCACTCAGTCATTCTGTTCCACCCATCTCCTGATCATGCGCAGGGGTATCCACTTTGCTCATCACTCTCACGGACATGTAAACACCAGTCTTTCGCTCTCTCCTTTGTGAGTTCGTTGCTGCACTGCTGCATGACTTTTATGCTGATCACTGAATTAGTAATGATGTGCATATACATAAGACTTTTGTATAGCACTGTTTATCACATAGTGTCCTTTGCATGTGTTCTTCACAGCTCATTATGTATTAAAGACTTATTAAATGCTAAATGTTCGATGCCTTGGTTGTAACAAGACGACTTCTTTTTCGTCCTAAATGCAGAACAGGTCATGACAACTAGGGGTTCTGAGTCAAAAACCAAGTATAATAATACAGAGATTGAAACAAGGAAATGTGACTGGTGATATCCACTCATTGGCAAAAAAAATGCACCCAGATAGAAATGTTAGATCATTGCAGATCTAACATTAATTACGGTACAGGTACGTACTGAAATTATATTGTATACAATTACTTGTACTTATAAGGGGATAGTACTTGGGGGATAGCCCCCTTGATCCCATAATCTCCTAAACTCAAAATAAACAAACTTTATTCTATGGTGAACTTAAATACAGTTCCATTCTCATAACTATTCTACAACCAGAATATATTCCTAATTATTTTTTGCTTTCTCTCACCACTCTTTGTCAAATTAAATATTTCCCTTACCCCTTTTCTTACACTTTCAAATTGGTATCTTTCATAAACATATTATTCTGCTTATATTGAACTCAAATGGATTTTTTATTTTTCTCTTTTCTATTTTTCATTTCACGTTTTCCAATCTTCTTTGTGAACTAAATACTTAGTAATTGAGTAAATTCAGAAATTTCTTAACATGTTCCTCTTGCTTTAAGCCCAATATTTTCTCTTAACAGATCTTTTTTTCTATCCTTCAATAATAATTTTAAAAGAAATTTCTCTTTCCTTTTTCTTTTCTTTCTTTCTTTTTTTTACTTTATTTTTCAAACTTTGCTTTGTTCTTTCTTCCTTCCCCTAACAACACATAGAGGAAAAGCAATTACCATTTCTGTCTATGATTTGAAGAAGACGCAGCAATAACACCGAGATAATGTGTACCACCAGTGTCACTCATTCACACTGATTGGCAATGATTGCATTCTAGGGAAAGTAGTTCCAATGGTTAGACTTGCCAGTTCAAGCTGGGCACCTCTGTTGGCAATGGAGTGATGCAGCATGATACATTACAGGTGAATATTGCATCTGTCATGTACACTGAGGAGCTGAAAGCATTTTACCAATATCATTCATCATAAGAACATCTTTATTATTTTATTACAACTGAACATGTCAAGGACTAGGACACTATATGGTAAGTGAACAGTAGGCTCTTGTAGTCTACATGTTGGCTGCAGGAGAAATAGATGTGTGTAAGTGTAGAGACCTGAGCGACTTTGAAAAAGGCCAAATCATTATGGCCAGGTGACACAGGGCTTAAGCCATCAAGGCTTATCAGTGTTTGAGGGTTATGAAGGCTATTCTGTATGGTCCAAACTGACAGAAGTTTAAAATTTTTAATCCTGGTTATGAGAGAAATATGTCATAACACATACTGCTTTGTATAACTGCACAGTGGTTAGAGGGCCCGTGCTAACAATGGGCACACAAGCTCTACAAATGAGATGTGTGGCAACTTTACTTTACAATTTACAGGACTTAAAGTGTGTGCTACTAACATCTTATTGCCAGATACCACAAGCAGTGGTGCTTGAAAGTTTGTGAACCCTTTAGAATGTTCTATATTTCTTCATAAATATGACCTAAAACATCATCTGATATTTACACAAGTCCTAAACGTAGATAAAGAGAACCCAGTTAAACAAATGAGACAAAAAATATTATACTTGGTCATTTATTTATTGAGGAAAATGATCCAATGTTACATATTAGTGAGTGGAAAAAGTATGTGAACCTCGACGATTAGGTAATTTGAAGGCGAGTCAGGTGTTTTCAGGTGTAAGTGGGCACCCTGTTTTAAGAACAGGGATCTATCAAAGTCTGCTCTTCACAACACGTTTGTAGAAGTGCATCATGACACAAATAAAGGAGATTCCTGAGAACCTCAGAAAAAGAGTTTTTGATGTTCATCAGGCTGGAAAAGGTTACAAAACCATGTCTAAAGACTTTGGACTCCACCAGTCCACACTCAGACAGATTGTGTACAAATGGAGGAAATTCAAGACCATTGTTATTCTCCCCAAGAGTGGTCAACCAACAAAGATCACTCCAAGAACACAGAATGTAATAGCTGGAAAGATCACAAAGGACCCCAGGGTAACTTCTAAGCAACTGAAGGCCTCTGTCACAATGGCTAATGTTAATGTTCATGAGTCCAACATCAGAAGAATGCTGAATAACAATGGTGTTCATGGCAGGGTTGCAAGGAGAAAGCCACTGCTCTCCAAAAAAGAACATTGCTGCTCATCTACAGTTTGCTAAAGATCACGTGGACAAGCCAGAAGGCTATTGGAAGAATGTTTTGTGGATGGATGAGACCAAAATATAACTTTTTGGTTTAAAAGAAAAGTGTTATGTTTGGATAAAGGAAAACACTGCATTCCAGCATAAGAACTTTATCCCATCTGTGAAACATGGTGGTGGTAGTATTATGGTTTGGGCCTGTTTTGCGGCATCTGGGCCAGCACGGCTTGCCATCATTGATGGAACAACGAATTCTGAACTATATCAGAGAATTCTAAAGGAAAATGTCAGGACATATGTCCATGAACTGATTCTCAAAAGAAGGTGAGTCATGCAGCAAGACAACAACCCTAAGCACAGTCGTTCTACCAAAGAATGGTTAAAGAAGAATAAAGTTCATGTTTTGGAATGGCCAAATCAAAGTCCTGAACTTAATCCAATCGAAATGTTGTGGAAGGACCTGAAGTGAGCAGTTAATGTGAGGAAACCCACCAACATCCCAGAGTTGAAGCTGTTCTGTACGGAGGAATGGGCTAAAATTCCTTTAAGCCGGTGTGCAGGACAGATCAACAGTTACAGGAAATGTTTAGTTGCAGTTATTGCTGCACAGGGGGGTCACACCCGATACTGAAAGCAAGGGTTCACATACTTTTGCCACTCACTAATATGTAATATTGGATCATTTTCCTCAATAAATAAATTACCAAGTATAATATTTTTGTCTCATTTGTGTAACTGGGTTTTCTTTATCTACTTTTAGGACTTGTGGGAAAATCTGATGATGTTTTAGTTCATATTCATGCAGAAATATAGAAAATTCTAAAGGGTTCACAAATTATATTCATCTGCCTAATACAATGTTTGGTTGGTTGCACCATCACCTCACAGCAAGAAGGTCTTGGGTTTGATCCTCAGCTGGAGCAGCCTGGGTCCTTTCTGTGTGGAGTCTGCATGTCTTCCCCATGTCCGCGGGTTTGCTTCAGCTTCCTGCCACAATCCAAAGACATGCATTACTCCAATTGATTACTCTAAATTGCTAAATTGGTCCGATATGAGTGTATATATATATATATATATATATATATATATATATATATATATATATATATATATATATATATATGTGTGTTTGATTAACCATGTAACCCTGTGCCTGGCGTTGAAATGGCCATTGATGCTGTTAGTGATGTTAAATAAACCAAATAAACAGAATAATGTTTTTGGTTCTGTTTATGCATAGTATTTTACAGTGTATCACATTTTTCCCTGTTATGCCTCAGCGGGTTTGAGTTGAAGACTTAGTGGTAATCAGTGTCAAAAATATGCACAAATGCAGAAATTCTGATGGGCCAAAGATTTTTCACATTTTATGAAATACAGTGCCACTTTACTCAGCAAAGACAGGAACTGTCATAAACATAATGGAGATGAGAAAAGATTGATGATTGTTGACAGAGCAGCTTGCCAAGGGATTCCTTCATTACACACAGAATGAAGACCACCAGAAAATCTGACTCACACATAACAGTGCTTGATTCTACCTGCAGACAGTTTGGGACTGAATATTGCTCAGTTTAGGCACTTATTTGTCAGTCATGGCAATGACAAATGTGTTGTGGGTCAGATTTGGCCCAACTATTGCCAGCCACAATAAAGGTTTACCATGGCATTCTGATTCTGGGCCATATGTGTTCCATCTGTAGTTTACCATAGGTATTGTTTATGCAGGGTTTTCATTTTCGGCCAAATTTGGCCTGACTGGTGCAGTTCTGCACATGTTCTGGGAGCAAGTTTTGGTTGAAGTCATCGTCATCATTCCAAAGTGGTATATGGGGCAATAAAAGTGGCAAGTGTCACTCCTATCAGGATATTTGCATCAGAGGGAATGTGGGGACATTCATCTACATTAAAATCAAATTAGGGCCTGTGTGGAACTGGTAAATGAAACAGATGTAGGTGGTTTCTTACAGTAACCTCAAACTTAAGGTGTACTCACACTGTGGCTGGTTGCCATATACAATGCCAGAGCATGATTGTTCCCCCTCCCTCCTCCCCTACTGGTCTGCACTCACTCATACTTAAATGTTCTGGGCCAAACGCCACCACAATACTGCTTTTAAGATGTGATTACACAACACAGTGAACTTTATGGTTGTACTTACTTTGTGGCTTTTTTGCAGTAGTTTTAGGTATGCTAACACATGTATATGCTGCACATATAAGAAGATTTTTAGGGAGTCTACTTATGTTTTGCTCCATGCTCAGACATGGTTAGCAATCACACTACATGCGCAGTGTGCAAAAGTCCAACCGAATCATGCACGAGCCCACCTATTCAAGCATGCCTGAGCACGCTTCAGCGTACCGCACCCGAGAATAGTATAGAGTGATCGCATAAGTCAAACGAACCATACTTGAGGCGTCAAATGTGCTCAGGGAAGCTTGGGCTCGGGTGCGCAGGTAGTGTGATATTATATAATAGTATTATGTTTATAAAAAATGTTATTTTAATTCATATGTACTATCCTGTTGGTACAAGTGAGTGCTTGTGTGTGTTTGTCTGTGTGTGTGTGTGTGTGTGTGTGTGTGTGTGTGTGTGTGTGTGTGTGAGTGTGTGTGTAGACAATTAAGTTTAGGTTTTCCTTGCAGCTGAATCAGCGCAAAGAGAAAACCTCACGGATAATGAACTCTGTGTGTGTGTTTGTGTGTATGGGCATGTTTATAGTCAATCCCGGGGACCAAATGTCCACACTAGGAAGGAGTGATGTGACATTTTTGGCATGGTAGGCACATCTTGATGGTCCATGGGCACAACTCTTTTTTTACAGAAATTGCAACTTTCTTTTGAAAAAAAAAAACCCCAAAAGATTTGTTTTAGATTACTGAGGTTAGGATTGGGGGTAGGTGAAGGTGTAGCATTAATTAGTTCCAGTAATCATGTGTGTGTTTGGTGGTCATAACCCAAATTCTGTGCCTGTTCTGGGCAGGATGAGATCAGATAGTTTTAGACATAGTCCTGTGTGCATGTGCGTGATGAAATACTCTCAGACATATATTGTCACCTTCTTTATCACTCATGTTCTCCCTTCGAGGGTGAGTGACATTTGAGTGTGCTCAGTAAGGCACATGGGTGGGTGTGTGCACCCATAGCGCTGTCAGTAGCAGTCAGACATGCCTACACACACACTCTGTGGAAAAATCAGCCCATGTGTTAGCTGATCAGATTGTGAAGAGAAAAAAAATCAGTGTCTTGAATGGCTCCCTATAGACTTACCCAGTAACCACAAGAACAGTAAGATTTCTAACTATACTTAGCCAGGACTAAACAATGATTGGCAACAATGGAGTAATTAATATGCTAATACTGACACCAGACTCCAACCCCTGTCAAAGACAGGCCAAGGCATGTCGCTTTAATGCCTATGATAATCAATTTCACTTCATACCAGCTGCAGTTTGGCAGGGGTCTTGTGCACCCACCACAGTGCCTGCCATATGCACAAACATACACATCCACCCAGCAGGAGATAACATAAGGCTGATTACTACAGTAAAGTGAGACCCATTTACTGACCTTTGGGAACTGAGAGTCACATATCCAGCAAAGCGTCTGCCCAAATATGAGTGTAATAAATCATACATTTTTCTACTGTTTTCCAGTTGCCTAAGAGTAAGACATAGTATAATGTTGTAGAACAGGAGTTGGGTCAGAATACAGGTGGAAAATGTGACAACACAACATCCTGCCATTGTATTTTATGTTATTGTAGTAACTTCAGATTGCACCCTTTACTGAGCCACTCTCTGATTTCTAAGGATGCCTACAACCAACTCTAAATTTTCTTTTTGTGAACCTCTTTCATCCTTTTCATTGTTCCATGGCTTCATTGATAGGCTTATTCAGCTCTGACCCAGTTCTGATCTGATCCATCCCTTCGATTTCAGCACTGATTATTTATTAAAGGTTCAACAGTTGTGTTGCCTCCTTTTTGGACTCTATACTGACCTGCATTCAATTATTATAACAATTACTTTATGTGTATTAAGCAAAGTGTATCCTTCCTAGGAAACCTATAAAAAGACACCATGTAACCACATTAATCATCTTACAACCCACAACACAGCAAACAAAATATATAAAGTGCTCTTGGTTGTTGTGGCTTTATTCCAGTAAGTGAGCAGATGGGATTGATACCTTTAAATAGATGAATGCCTTTAAAAAGTCAGAATTACGTATGTGCATATAAGCAATCATTTTAATTGGGAGTGTATGTCAGCCCATTTGGCCAAATGATATCTGACTTAGCATCTGCACAAGGATATGACATGTAATGGTGTGAGAACTATCAAACTCAGAGATAACAAGTGATTTTGATGAGCATAACTGTGAAGCCACTCATTAGAGTAGTAGACCAATTACCTGTCACTGCCAGTGTTTATCCACTTTTGTGTGAATTAATTTTAAGCCCAACTTCTCACCCATAGGGCTGGGAATGGAATCGTGGATGTTTTATTTTGGGAACTGAAAATATGGTGAAGGCTTAGACCAGAGTTGCTCAATGCCAGCCCCGGAGGGTGGGATTTTAGCAGTTTGGTGATTTATTTGCTCAGCAACACCAGATTGAAATCAATTGTTAATTATATAGCTCAGTAAATGTCTTTGAACAGTTAAATTACTAAGCTCAGATGGACTTTGGCCAGCCTAGACTAACAGCAAACACCACTAAAACATTGTCAGAGAGCAACACACTCATTAAACTACTGCTAAACATACTGCTTGCCAAGTCACATTATTATGAATTAATTGAAAGAGAACTTTTGACCAGACTTCGCTTTCTGGTCTCAGGCTATTTATATCATGAGATCCTCAGATAGCCTTTTCTTCTGCACTGTCTGTAGTTCTGTTGATGCTTCTGTCACAAATTCAGAACCTCCCACAGTTCCCAAATGACCAGACTGCATGCAGTGAAATGAAACATGGATTTTTCAGCAGTGCAGTTTCCAAATGATAGACACAATCCTTATTTAGTTAAATCCCCCTAGACAAACAGAACAACTCCAAAGAAAATGTTTGAAACCCCAAGTAATGTCTTTTACTGGCATATCCTGCAAATTTATACAGAATAAGGTGAGGGCAATGTCATATAACTGGATTCAAAATAAGTTATTTATCTGCAGTTATATGTGATTTAACTTGTAGTATGCATTTGAATTATATGTAATATACCTTAAAGTAGTTTTACTCTTTGTACTATAGAGTCCTTACCCAATCATGGCCAGTGTTGACTTTGTATGTTCTCCCCTGTTCTGAGTGAGTTTCCACCAGTTACTACAGGTTTCAGCAAGTGCCATATGTTTATGATGATTATCATTCACCTGGAGTAATTATAACGTAATTTTAATGAAAGACCTCCAGCCTTTGGATCTCATTGACCCTGCACTGTATTGCTTACTTCCAAACAAACTCCAATCCACTGAGAGCTTAAATAAATGGTCAAGTACGATGATTTCTCACAAACTGAGAAATCTGAAGAATCATATCAGATGACAAGCTTCTAGTGCTCCAGAGTCAAATGGAGGTGTCTTCTACACTTGCATCACATTAACATTTACAGCATTTAGCAGACGCCCTTATCCAGAGTGAGTTACAATTGATACAATCTTACAATCCAAGCAATTGTGGGTTAAGGGCCTTGCTCAAGAACCCAACTGTGGCAGCTTGGCAGAGGTGGGATTTGGTCCAATGTAGAACACTTTGCATTGCATGTGGTTATTTTAAGCTCATGTTTGGCTGCAGTTGACGAATGGCTCATCAAAGTTTTTTTAATAAACTCTTAATGTGTCCGATTCACAGCTTGTGTTGTATCGAATAAAATGAATATTATTATGGGGTGTCACAAAAACCGTCATCAGATTTTGACACAAGTTCTAAAAGTAGATAAAGAGAACCCAGTTAAACAAATGACACAAAAACTTGGTCATTTATTTATTGAAGAAAATTATCCAATTTTACACATTAGTGAGTGGCAAAAGTATGTGAACCTTTGCTTTTCGTATCTGGTGTGACCCCCCTGTGCAGCAATAACTGAAACTAAATGTTTCCTGTAACTGTTGATCAGTCCTGCACACCGGCTTGGAGGAACTTTAGTCCATTCCTCCATACAGAACAGCTTCAACTCTGGGATGTTGGGGGGTTTCCTCACATTAACTGGTCGCTTCAGGTCCTTCCACAACATTTTGATTGGATTAAGGTCAGGACTGTGACTTGGCCATTGCAAAACATTAACTTTATTCTTCTTTAACCATTCTATGGTAGAACGACTTGTGTGCTTAGGGTTGTTGTCTTGCTGCATAACCCACCTTCTCTTGAGATTCAGTTCATGGACAGATGTCCTGACATTTTCCTTTAGAATTCTCTGATAATTCAGAATTCATGGTTCCATCAAATATAGCAAGCTGTCCTGGCCCAGATGCAGCAAAACAGGCCCAAACCATAATACTACCACTGCCATGTTTCACAGATGGGATAAGGTTCTTATGCTGGAATGCAGTGTTTTCCTTTATCCAAACATAATGCTTCTCCTTTAAACCAAAAACTTCTATTTTGGTCTCATCCGTCCACAAATCATTCTACCAATAGACACTGTAAGGAAAGAGCATATAATCTCACCCCAGAGATTTTAAGCATTGGGTAGCATTACTAACAAGTAAGCTTGATGCTGTTTTTGTTACTGCAAAGAAATAGAAGCCCAAATATAATAAGTTTTCATAATTTATCTCTATAGTGCAAAGCTAGAGAGAATATGGAGACAAATCCTTCAGAAGAGAGTGTGGACCCTGAGGTGCCTGGACCATGCCCTTCATAAAAGAAATCAGCAATGGCAGAGCTCTTTGGTGAATTTTTTGAAACTCAGTAAAGCAAGCCATGTTCCAAGCTTGCAGAGCAGGAAATTGTATTGGCCTTCTTGGTCCCTACATTTGAAAGGGAATTAAAATCAAATTTCTTTCTACATTTTGTATCGTGGAGCAAAAACAGCAATAGTTTAAAGAATGAGACAAAACTAATATATTTCATCATTTATTTATTGAAGTTACCCTGTGGTCCTTGTGACCTCACCAACTATTTCACGCCTTGCTCTTGGAGGGATCTTTCTTGGCCAACCACTCCTGGGGAGTTTAACAATGGTCTTGAATTTCATCCATTTGTATGAAATCTGTCTGACTGTAAATTGGTGGAGTCCAAACTCTTCAGAGATGGTTTTGTAACCTTTTCCAGCCTGATGAGCATCAACAGCTCTTTTTCAGAAATCTCCTTGATAAATCGCCATGATACACTTCCACAAGCATGTGTTGTGAAGAGCAGACTTTGATAGATCCCTGTTCTTTAAATAAAACAGGGTGCCCACTCACACCTGATTGTCATCCCATTGATTTAAAACACCTGACAATAATATCACCTTCAAATGAACTGCTAATCCTAGAGGTTCTCATTCTTTTGCCACTCACTAATTTGTAATATTGGATTTCATTTGAACCAAAATGTAAAGGACCACATATAATATTTTTGTCTCATTTGTTTAACTGGGTTCTCTTTATCTACTTTTAGGACTTGTGTGAAAATCTGATGATGTTTTAGGTCATATTTATGCAGAAATATAGAAAATTCCAAAGGGTTCACAAACAAAAAAAGACATGGGGTGTCACTACATTGACAAGTGAAAATACAGAGTTAAGAGAGTGAGTTCTGTTAGGTATTTGTATAGTTTAATTCTATAATCTGGGCCTTAGAATTTATTAAGATTGTTCAGCAAATTCTAGGCTCTGCTTTGAAGGTCTTCTTAGATAGTGAAGGTGGATAAGCCCTTTCAACTTCTAAATTGTTTGGACTGTCTGGTGTTATGATATAAGCCTGCAATTGGGCACCTTGTGTATGAAGTATGACTGACAGGTTAAGCCGTCGGCACATAATAAGGACTTCTGAAATCCTCAATTCATTAAGTGTTTTTCCTTAGCTTGTTTATCTCTGTGCTTGATAAGTGTCTCATCTGTAGTTCAGTATTTTCCCTGGTCACCGTTACTTCCTCCCAGCAGTGTCAAAGGGGGTTTTAATTGGCCGTCATGTGTGGTGACAAGGTTTGATTGGTGTCAGGTATGGGTGGGCAGGCTGAGCAGTCTGTTTGAAGTTGTGCAGGGTTAGCTGTCTTGCTGGGTGCCTGAGAGCATGCCAAGCTTCTAACAACTGAGCTTGAGAGTTGCCAACCCCCAGATAAAACAAAGTAAAGGCAAACTCAGCTCTCATCATTTTTCCCATCTCAGTTTTTCTGTCCCTCCCGTGCGCTTTTCTGTGCCCATTATTAAACATAGACTTCTATCACAGGAATGGGGGTACCAGACTGAGCCAAAAATATACATATCATTATCATTTGAAGTAGAGACATAAATTACTCTGTTCCACTTCCTGACTGAAGCATGACTTCTGCAAATCTGAAGCAAGAGCAGGAAGATGTAGGTTACATCTTCTTCAGATAAACATGGACAACAGACCTTGTGTTTAAGGATTAATTCAGTTTCAGTGCATTCTTACTTAAAGTACCAATATGAAGTATTTTAATTGCAATATGTAGGTGCAATATCAGTCCTGGTTTAAGTGCTAACTGAAGAGGAGGGTTTTCAGTAGCATTTTTTAGACAGCAGGATACAGCCATTTGGGCAACCAGAGGGATTTAATCCTGCCATCTATGCACCAGTACAGAGTCAAGTCCTGATGACTGACTTCCATTCATCTTTAGTTTGGGTTCAGTCAAGCCATGCTTGAGACTTGAAGGGTGCACAGTACTGGACAGTTTGATTAGTGTCTTAAGTTAGTAGGGCACTTGTCTATTTTTAGCTTTGTAGGTTAGTGTCAGTGGTTTAATCTAATGTGGGCAGCTACAAGGTTCTAGGGAAGGGAAAACAGCAGTGGGCCATCATGAGAACTTGGGTAAATTGAAAAGGTGGATCTTCATTCTGACTGCAAGGGTCTGATGGTTCTTGAAAGACCTGCAAAGAGTGCATAGCAGTAGTCCAGTTTACATATATCAAAAATCTATTTCCCTTTTTTTTTTGTCAGATAAGGTTGGACATGATACTATTTTGCTCTTATTTGGTAACTATTATTCCTAACTATTATTCCTGTTCGAATCCTGGCTGCCCCTCCACCGCGATCCTGATTAGTGATAGCATGGAGGGAATTTACCTTTACATTTTACAGACTCCTCCGTCAGAGCTAACTGCATATTGGGTCCTAAAAAACACTAATAATTATTAGTTTACCGGGTTCGCCAGTGCTAAAAATATGGCGACCCGTAGCAATTACTTAATGAATTACATGAGATGTTTCAACACTTCATTATAAAATAAGCTTTGTGTAAATAATTGTGGCCAACTGTAGGTTAATGTATAAGTGTTTTAAACAATGGTAGGCTCCACTATGATGCATTGTAGACTATAATAAACTGATTGGTTCATGATACATTTAACTTCTGATGGATTTTTTGTAATGTATCCCCATCGTACATTCTTCATTATTGAATATAATGGCTAATACAGTGTGGATTTTAAGGGGGTCTGGAACTGATTCATTCAATTTACATCATTCCTTATGGGGAAAAATTTACTCGGTATTTGTCATTTTCGGTACTCGACAAGCCTTCTGGAACGACTTATTGACGAGAACCAAGGTACATATTCTGCGATCACAACATGATTAATCAATACATTGTCATTTACCTGTATACATCCCTAAAGCGGATATGAGTCAGTCGTCGACTTTTGACTCTGTAGGTACTGGTAATATATCCATTAGTTCTGCTCTGGGATATGTTAATAAGGAGTTTCTAGGATGTGTGTAATATGACCTGGCATTCATTAGTTATTATCAGCTTGAAGATATGTCCCTGGGGCATTTTATATGAAGCTCAGTCTGTGCTGGCATGCCACCTGCTCTTTAATTAAAGCTTCTTTACCTGCAGGCACAAGAAGGACCTGATATTATATAACCTTTAGTTTTCTGCACTTCACATTTTGACACGCTGTTTAATATGTAATTAGCATCTACTAGACAAGCTTGTGTTTGTCACTGATTTAAATTTGAGGGATGGTAGGATTTTTTTATTTCTGGTTTAGCATGGGCTGTAATGGGAGTGGCAGCTTCAAGGGGTAAGACTAAGTAATTAGTGATGGCACCTGTGGGAAATTTAAATGCTTTATTTCTCCTCTGGCTTGTTTTCTTTTCTCTTGCCTGTTCAGACAGCAGAATAGAAATGTCGCTATGTGTCCTAGAGCTACAAGTCCACAAGCTATAAAGATATTTGTGTTTGTTTTTTGTATGACCATGCCTTCCTGTGTTTTCATATGGCCACAGCTAGTAGAACAGAAAAGAGAAGGGCTGAGACGTTCTTAGGGCCAATTGTTCTGCTGACTCTGTAAAGTGTTTAAAAGTATGAGGCTGCTTACTTTTATAGTCCCTTACCGGCTGTTAATGTGCTAATCAAATCTTTTCAGTGTTTTCCAAGCACTGTTATTATTATGTTGTCGTAGCTCTTGGGTTCGCCAAAATCATTCAAGGTTTGTCTGTGGCGGGTTTGTATTGCACAAAAATTGTTATTGCTTGTATGTTTAACCTGAGTTTGAGAATGTAAACCTTTAATTAAAAACTGCAGTCTCAAATATGATTTCATTACTGTGCCACTTAACCGAGTCATAGAAATGATAATTAAATCGAGAGAAATTTGAGTGTTCTTTGTCACTTGCTCCATGCAGCAGTTCTACAAATAACAAGTTGAATTAAATCAGCCATTAAAACTGTTTTAAAGTCAAGTCCACATTATGATGTGTTTGTTTATTATGACAAAACCTAATAGATGAACATATTTTCACAAGTTTAGACAGCCATATGTAGATCCAAGTACAGCCCAGACTTGAGGGAGTCTCAGAGGAGGAAAAAAGGAACTGAGTTAGACAGTGGGTGAAAGTTGGAGAGAAGGGAAGAGTGGGCATGTTCTCCAGTCAGTAAAGTAATGAATCAGAAATATCGCTATGTGACGAACTCACCATCTGCAAAGGTGGAAGACCAGATTCCAGCGGGATTAATTAAACGAGTGGCATCTGCCTCTATTTCTCTTTTTCTGCCTTTTGCTTTTTCTCATTCAGTAAAATGAATATAATGTAGCTGTAGAGCAGTAGCGTTCAGTCATTTAACCTATGGTCTTGCTGAGGATGAAATAACGCTTTGTACTGGAATCTTTTCTTTAATAAACATTGTTTCTTCCTGTCTGCCTATGGATGAAGAATAATTAATGAACATGCTGAATTTGTGGATAGTGTCACTCTGCAGAATGTACCAATGTTCCATGGTATGGAGTGATACAAAATTGGAGCATTCTCAGTAATAAAGGTTCACATTGTGTGATTATGGGCTGCACTGTGTGTGGCGGCGGAGAGAATGGTGCTTCCTGCCGAACTGGCAGAATAAGGATTTGAAAAGAATAAATGTGTGTGTGTCCATGGGAGTGCAAGTCAAGTGACTTTCCGCTGCTATCAATGTGAGACATGATTCTGTAATGTATTGGATGCAGCTGCATGCTTCCAACAAAGACACTGATTTCTGTTTCTCTCATGCCTTGCTAAAACATTCACCTGTTTTTGCTGAAATTTATAAAAAAAAAAAAAAAAAAAAAAAAAGTGAATTAGGTCAGTAATTAGGCCTGGCTGCAGAAAATATTATGCAGTGTTTTGAATCAGATGGCCTTTGGTTGTTTACGGCTGTTTGTTTGCTGCTTGTTGTACACAGCTGATGACCGAACAGAACCAACTAACCAGTATTTGTTGTCCAATCAAAACAGTATATGCAGAATCTCTATTTCCTTTTACACATACAGTTGTGCCTGAGAGTTTGTGAACCCTTCAGAATGTCTGTATTCCTACATGTATATGATCATCAGATTTTCACGCAAGATCTAAAATTAGATAGAGAATTCTATTAAATAAATGAGACAAAAGTATTATAATGTATTATTTATTTATTGAAGAACATAATAAAACGTTTGCGAACCCACAGGATTAGCAGTTAATTTGAAGGGCAAGATACAAGAAACAGGGTTCTTTCAAACTATATTATTCTCAATACGTCTGTGGAAGTGTATCATGGCATGAACAAATAAGCTTTCCAAGGACCTCTAAAAAAGAGCTCTTGATGCTGGAAAAGGCTGCAAAAGGTTACAAGACCTTTAAAAAGATTGGATGCCACCAACTTACAGTCAGACAAATTGTGTAAAAACTGAGGAAATTCAAGACCATTGTTACTCAGTATAATAACAAAGATCTGTCCAAGAGTAAGGCATGTAATAGTCTGTGAGGTCACAATGCAACCCAGGGTAACTTCTAAGCAACTAAAGGCCACTCTGACATTGTTCAGTTATAGTCCATGAGAGTAAGGAACACAAAAGTTTACAAAATATGTGTCTTTTAACTTCCATGATACATACTATTTTGACGGTATAACATATTAAGTATATGTACACATATTATAATACTACATATTATATAGCAAAGCTACAACCCCAAATCAGAAACAAAATAAATATATATGCATTGTTTCTTACATTAACTTTGACTTGTATTTCATAGCAGACAGTATGAACCTGAGATATTTCATGTTTTGTCTGGTCAACTTAATTTAATTTGTTAATAAACATCCATTCCTGCATTTCAGGCCTGTAACACGTTCCAAAAAAAGTTGGAACAGGGTCAATTTAGGTCTAGTAATGAGGTAAAAAACGAAATAATGATGCGATTTCAAACAGGTAATGGCAACAGGTGATTGTAATCATGATTTGGTACAAAAGGAGTATCCACGAAAAGCCTTTGAGTCTTTGAAGAGTAAAGATGTTCAGAGGATCTTCAGTTTATCAACAAATGTGTAATAAAATGATTGAAATGTTTAAAAACAATGTCCTCAAAGAAAGACTGGAAAGGATTCTTATAGAAAAATGCACAGACATCCCTGGAAAAGATCTTGACTCTTCTACTTGCTGTAATCAGGGAATATAGGGTCACTGAGGGATCTGCTGGGGAAAATCAATTGTTATATCAAACTTAGAATTGTTGTCCAGGGGAGGTTGGGTTTCCCCTTTGAGACCAGTTGCTTCAAGGTTCTTCTTGGTGAGATTTGCCTTGCAAATGTTGTCTCTGAGTACTCATTTGTCATCTAGATCTGGCTCTGTAGGCTTGCTTTGTGAGAATGTATATTACTAACCACTTGAAAACCAATACACATAAGTGACAGTGCTATTACTGGTCAGTTTCTGGGTAATCAACAGGAGTCAGTGCCACTGTAATTTTGATGTTTTTCTTAAAGGGTGACTGAGCGATTTGCCAGTAGCATATTTTACCCAAATTTCATAGGTTTATCAGGTTAATTTCAAGCTCTTTTTTTCGTTTATTGGCATAACTTACCTCTAAACATACACAGGTTCATAATAATGCCTCGTCTCATGGGAAATCTTGCAATCTTGTGAAATGCTGGTTTGCCTTCCTGGTAGTCCATATGGTACACCCTTTAAATCTGATTGCCATTCCTGTCAAACACAATAATTGTCAATACTCCAACATACACTCAGCTCACACAAATCATTTCACCTCCAGTTCCTCATTCCTTCTTCCCTATTTTCTCATGGGATATTGTGTATTGCCATAATAGTCATAACATACAGTCTTCTGAAATAGGCACTTTTTTTACTTAGCCTGAAATCATAAAATATCTATTGGGGAATATTTTGTGAACTTTATTAGCATTTTTGTTTTGCTTTACAACATTCAAATAATAAGGAACAAAGACAACAACTCACAAAGCTGGGACCCCTCCTGTGTTAGTCATGCAGTTTGGAGGGATGGACTAACTTATGAAAGTTGATGTATGTGCCACACACTTCATATTGCATTGCACACTATTCTGAAGGATAGTTTGTGGATAACAAAAATAGAGTAGTTAAAGCCTCAGAAATCTGTTTGTGTCCTCTTTCTTACTTGTCCCTTTAAACAACTTTATTCCAGATCTCTTTCGAAGGAAACTTCCAAACCATCTTAAATTAAGTGTGTTACCAGACTTTAGAACTACTAGTAGTGCAATCTGCAAGGGATAATCGGTTTTATTCTGAAATAGTCAAACCCATACAGTTGACGTCTGGGTTTCTGTACAGTTGTGTGAAAAAGTGTTTGCTCCCTCCTTGATTTTCTATTTTTTTGCATGTTTGTCACACACAAGTGTTTCGGAACATCAAACCAATTTAAATATTAGTCAAAGACAACACAAGTAAACACAAAATGCAGTTTTTAAATGAAAGTGTTTATTATTAAGGGAGAAAAAATCTAAACCTACATGGCCCTGTGTGAAAAAGTGATTGCTCCCTAAAACTAATAACTGGTTGGGTCATCCTTGCAGCAACAACTGCAACCAAGCATCTGCGATAACTTGCAATGAGTCTTTTTCAGCTTTGAGGAATTTTGGCCACTCATCTTTGCAGAATTGTTGTAATTCAGCCGCACTGGAGGATTTTCGAGCATGAGCGGCCTTTTTGCCACAGCACCTCAATAGGATTCAGGTCAGGACTTTGACTAGGCCATTCCAAAGTCTTCATTTTGTTTTTCTTCAGCCATTCAGAGGTGGACTTGCTGGTGTGTTTTGGATAATTGTATTGCTAGAGAACCCAAGTTTGTTTCAGCTTGAGGTCATGAACAGATGGCCAGATATTCTCCTTCAGGATTTTTTTGGTAGACAGCAGAATTCATAGTTCCATTTATCACAGCAAGTCTTCCAGGTTCTGAAGCAGCAAAACAGCTCCAGACCATCACACTACCACCACAATATTTTACTGTTGATATAATGTTCTTTTTCTGAAATGCTGTGTTACTTTTACGCCAGATGTAATGGGACACACACCTTCCAAAGAGTTCAACTTTTTTCTCGTCAGTCCACAGAATGTTTTCCCAAAAGTTTTGGGGATCATCAAGATGTGTTCTGGAAAAACTAAGATGAGCTTCAATGTTCTTTTTGCTCAGCGCTGGTTTTCGTCTTGGAACTCTGCCATGCAGGCCATTTTTGCCCATTCTCTTTCTTACGGTGGAAGCATGAACGCTGACCTTAACTGATGCAAGTGAGGCCTGCAGTTTTTTGGATATTGTTGTGGGGTCTTTTGTGACCTCTTGGATGAGTCATCGCTCTTTCGGGTAACCTCCTGGGAAGGTTAACCACTGTCTTCGCCATTTGTGGATAAAGGCTCTAACTGTGGTTTGCTGGAGTCCAAAAGCTTTATAAATAACTTTATAACTATTTCCAGACTGATAGACCTCAGTTACTTTCTTTCTCAATTGTTCCTGAATTTATTTGGATCTCGGCATGATGTGTAGCTTTTAAGGATCTTTTGGTGTACTTCACTTTGTCAGGTAGGTTCTATTTAAGTGATGTCCTGATTGAAAACAGGTGTGGCAATAATCAGGCCTGGGTGTGGCTAGATACAGTGAACTCAAGTGTGATAAACTATAGTTAAGTTGTGTTTTAACAAGGGGGTGCAATCACTTTTTCACACAGGGCCATGTAGGTTTGGGTTTTTTCCTCCATTAATAATAAACACCTTCATTTAAAAACTGCATTTTGTGTTTACTTGTGTTGTCTTTGACTAATATTTAAATTGGGTTGACGTTCTGAAACACTTACAGTGGTGCTTAAAAGTTTGTGAAACTTTAAAAATTTTAAATTTGACCTAAATATGACATAAATATGACCTAAAACAACATCAAATTTTCACACAAGTTCTAAAAGTAGATAAAGAGAACAGTAAAACAAATGAGACAAAAATATTATACTTGGCAATTTATTTATTGAGGAAAATGATCCAATATTACATATTAGTGAGTAGCAATAGTATGTGAACCTCTAGGATTAGCAGGTAATTTGAAGGTGAAATTAAAGTCAGGCGTTTTCAGTCAATGGGATGACAATCAGTTGTGAGTGGGCACCCTATTTTATTTAAAGAACAGGGTCTGCTCTGCACAACACATTTGTAGTAGTGTATCATGGCACAAACAAAGGAGATTTCTGTGGACCTCAGAAAAAGAATTGTTGATATATCAGGGTGGAAAAGGTTACAAAACCATCTTTAAAGACTTTGGACTTTGGACACCAATCCAGACAGACTGTGTACAAATGGGGGAAATTCAAGACCATTGTTACCCTCCCCAGGAGTGGTCGGCCAACAAAGATCACTCCAAGAGCAAAGCATGTAGTAGCTGGAAAGATCACAAAGGACCCCATGGTAACTTCTAAGCAACTGAAGGCCTCTCTCACATTGGCTAATGTTAATGTTCATGAGTCCACTATCAGAAGAACACTGAACAACAATGGTGTGCATGGCAGAGTTGCATGGAGAAAGCCACTGTTCTCCAAAAAGAATAATGCTTCTCATTTCCAATTTGCTAAATATCACTTGGACAAGCCAGATGGCTATTGGAAGAATGTTTTGTGGATGGATGAGACCAAAATAGAACTTTTTGGTTTAAAAGAAAAGTGTTATGTTTGGAGAAAGGATAACACTGCATTCCAGCATAAGAACCTTATCCCATCTGTGAAACATGGTGGTGGTAGTAGCATGGTGTGGGCCTGTTTTGCTGCATCTGGGACAGGACAGCTTGCCATCATTGATGGAACAATGAATTCTGAATTCTATCAGAGAATTCTAAAGGAAAATGTCAGGACATCTGTCCATGAACAGAATCTGAAGAGAAGGTGGGTCATACAGCAAGCCAACGACCCTAAGCACACAAGTCGTTCTACCAAAGAATGATTAAAGGAGAATAAAGTTAATATTTTGGAATAGCCAAGTCAAAGTCCTGACCTTAATCCAATCAAAATGTTGTGGAAGGACCTGAAGTGAGCAGTAAATGTGAGGAAACCCATCAACATCCCAGAGCTGAAGCTGTTCTGTATGGAGGAATGGGCTGAAATTCCTCCAAGCCGATGTGCAGGACTGATCAACAGTTACAGGAAACGTTTAGTTGCAGTTAAAGCTGCACAGGGGGTCTCACCAGATACTGAAAGCAAGGGTTCACATACTTTTGCCACTCACTAATATGTAATATTGAATAATGTTCCTCAATAAATAACTGACCAAGTATAATATTTTTGTGTCATTCGTTTAACTGGGTTCTCTTTATCTACTTTTAGGACTTGTGTGAAAATCTGATGATGTTTTAGGTCATATTTATGCAGAAATATAGAAAACTCTAAAGGGTTCACAAACTTTTAAGCACTACTGTAAGTGTGACCAACATGCAAAAAATAGGAAATCAGGAGGGGGGCATACACTTTTTCACACCACTGAAGATACTGTATTATTCATAAATGCAAATCAACAAAACATGCAAACCCTACATCTGGTGTCACAGTCTCACTTTGTTTCTAGCTTAATGTTGTAATCCCTTGACTGATTTTTTTAATGTCGAATTTGTGCGTCCATATGACCTGGCTTCTCTTTGCAAACTGTCTCTGGGAATGTTGTTTTTCTTAGTGTTTTCATGTGATTTTCATATATATTTATGCTTTTTTTGTATTATTTGTTTATACAGTTTACACTTTTGTTGTGTTCCTTGTTTATAATTCTATATTTACCTTGTTAACTCAACACTTCTTTATTGTCCCCATATTGGACTTTGGAAATTGGAAATTATAATGTAAGGAACTTCTCTAAAACCTTACTGCTTTTATCCTGAAACCTTTTAACCTTCTAGATCTTGTTGACTAAGATCATATGGACCTCACTCATGAGATGTTGTAGACTGGAATCCCATATATATCATTCCATATATCTTGTAGACTGGGATCCCATAGACCTAATTCCCAAGATTGTGTAGACTGGGATCCAATAGATCCATACACCTCATTCCTGAGATCCAGTAGACTGAGACTGTGTAGTCTTCCTTCCTGAGGTCCTGTAGACCAACATCACATAGACATAAGTTCCAGAGATCCTTACACTGTGACCATAGTCATGCTCTTCTACTATCCTGAATGATGTTTGGTGTTTGGAGCAGCTATTGATCATGGAGTTGATTGATTGAGTGTTCAAGGTGATGATGTACTGTAGTAAGTGATGCTGGACAGTGAGAAAGAGAGTTATTATCAAGTTGATGGATGGAGGTGTACATGTGGTCTTCACTCTGTCTTTCTCTATGCTTCTCCCATAGCTTCTTTAGACACTGTAATCTTGCTTTTGCTGTATTTATACCCCGTCTTGTTTATTTACTTACTCCATAGCCAGAAATGTTCAGCTCTACACCGAAACTAATCTTGGCATATCCTCTAAAAGCACAGCAAATTGGTGAATGGGATTTTAGGCTTAGTTTTCGTTTTCTTTTTCTTTTTTACCCCTGTCTATGTGTAGACACATGCTGAAGTTTCATCAGGAAACAAACATGAGCAGTATCTCTCAATGTTCTTTTCAGGCCACTCTATGATGAAATAAGTAAGATAATGAATCTAAATGAGTGGACATGTTCTCACATCACCTCCCTGGTTGCAAAGAATTAATGTGATTAAAAATGTCCAAGCTCACCTATCATTTTTTTACTAGTCTCTGCTCTGGCTTGTCGTTTCAACCTTCTTCTTTACTCTATGTCAAACCACAGGTTTAAGCCAGATCAACATTCCATAGTATGCTTCAAATGCCAAGTGACCTGTATCATACCTAGACAGCAAATCAGTAACAATGTAGTGATTTCCTTTTTAGTAACATCACAACCTTGTAATGAAATGTAATGGTTTGTACCAAGGTTTTTTTCTTTTTTTTTGACGTTTTAGGTCATATATATGCAGAAATATAGAAAAATCTAAAGGGTTCACAAACTCTCAGGCACCACTGTGTGTGTAAATGTCACGCCCCCTTCCAATGCCGCTCCCGATACACGCTATCTGCCTTGCTCTTCCTCGCCAAGCTACTAACCACCTACACCTGTTCCCTATCCTGTCTCACTCTCTCCCCTCCATTTAAGCACAGCTCAGTCACCACACCTTCGCTACACAACAAGGTATCTTACCTGGTTTACCTAGCTCAGTACAAGCATTCTGCAAGTACCTACAATTCAGCCTCACCTCGTTACTCCACTGCCTGCGTTTGTCTCCCTCCTCGCATCGGCGTTACAGTATATATATATATATATATATATGTGTGTACATATATAACATATAACATATCACCCATAACATATCAGATAAATGACCTAGGTATTGAATGAGGTATTAGAACCACTGACGGAATGGTATCCTGTCAACACTGTCTTGCCCCCTCACCATTTCAGAACAGGTTATATGCCCATCAAGACCCTTTACATAAGACCCTCTTGTGGTTCCTAAAAATAATATTAAAAAAATGAACCATATTTTCTGTACTTCCCATAACCCACCTGGTGCATATTCAATCATCATTCAATCATGCATTCATATACCGATTTAATCCAGTTCAGAGTCCTGGGGAGTAGAAGCCTAACCATTTACAGAGGGTGCAAGGCAAGAATCAACCGTAAACAGGGTGACAATCTAGGGTACACACACAGGGACAATTTAGAGACACCAGTTGTCCTAACATGCCTTTGGATGTCGGAGAAAATGGAAAGCACCCACGTGGACTTGGGGAAAACATGCAAACTCCACACAGACAGAGTCCAGACTAGGAATCGCTTCGAGGATCTCTAGAGCTGTGTTGTGACAGCTCTAACCACATGCTCCACCGTGCCACCCTCCTCAATTTATATCAGATCCAACTTGTTTCTCATTCACTGTATATTATTTCTACAGAGTATATCATACTAACAATTGGCCAGCAATGTACAATAAGCTAGCGTTCAAAGTCGCTCACTTTACCTATCTGCGACTGGGGCCTTACCATCAGCACAGGGTGCATGAACACACACACACACACACACACACACACACACACACACACACTCAGACACACACACACTTCCTCACTCAGTCACTCACACTGGGACACTGTAGAGGCACCAATGGACAAAATGCAGTTCTTTTGAATGTGGGAGGAAACAGCAGAACTTGGAAGAATTTGACTAAACTTGGGAAGAACATTTAGCTCCACATAGGCAGCTGCTTGGCTGGAACTCAATCCTGGGTCTCTGGATCTATGTGTCAGTGCTAACCACTGTGTCACCTGCATTTCAAATTCAACTTCTAAAAAAGAGTTTCTGAATGCTTACTGTAGGCCAGTGATATCTAAAAATGTTTAAGGTTATCTTAAGATTGTCTCATAACATTAGCTGCTGACATTAAAGCACTGGCACACTCATCTCTGTGGTGCTTATTTCAGGTCACCTAGCAGAAGGTGTGTCTACTATAGAATTCTTATAAGGTACACAAGCCATAGCAGCCCACATTTCAAAATAAATTAATCTATAAATACACCAGTGGCGTGCAGTGCATACAGTGATGACCCCTTCTGCTAAACACGTAAGAGTTGAATGTCAGCAGTCCAGTTGCATTCAACTCAACACTCAAGTTGACAGTTTTGATTGATTAGTAGCACTCTCAGTCTGATATTCGTCCAGTAGCAACCAAGAAAATGCAGAGTAGCATTTTGTATTGGCTGATATTTTTTATTTTTACTTTATTCATGAAATTAATATGTATGTAATATTTTACATACACCTGTTTGTTAGCTCTTCTCTGTAGGGCTAGAAGGGTCTGACTGCACGCCACTGAAAATACACACACACATTTAGACTGTATCAAGAGCATCTATTGTTGAATTTTGAGCAGTATTAAAATCATCAGTTAAGTGGTTACATAAGCAGTAATTGGATAACTCCTATTCATTAATAGTTACCGCCCTATAACAGACACAGAACTGCTGGGTACTGGTAAGCTATGCAAGATATACACAGGTGCTGTACCAGAGTATGGATAGGGCCTGAATTAGTAATAACACCATGCCATAACATGATATCCACATTATCATTCATTTTTGTCTCCCATTTGTCTCTTTATCTCTTTGCCCTCTCTCTTCTTTCAAGCTATCACTCCTTCTATCTTTCTCACTGATCTACATCTTCCTGTCTTGCTCTGTACTTTTGTTCCGAAATCTGAGCGTCTTTGAATCTGTACTCCTTTGAGGCCTTGTTTTCATAGAGCCCAACTGTCACAGCACCGGGCCGTGAGCCAGCTGGGAAACAAGAGGCCGTTATCAGGCCGTTATCAGGCGTGCTGATTGAAGATGCTCGTCTTGCCAAATGGAATAAAATATCCTGGCTGTTCCCAAAAGTGGCAAGTTGTTTGATCCTGACAAAGGACCTGTCTTTCTATATGATCGATTTACATAAAGAGTCACATGTGCATTCTCATCCCACTGTCTTTCTCTTTTGATGACATTCACTGAGCATGATGGCTCTTTTCTGTTCACATTCCTGTAGAATTAAATACCAGATAAATTTTTAATTAGGAACCAAAAGTAAATTTACCCTCCACTGATGCTGAACAACCTTGCTGTAAAATAATCTCCATTTGAACTGCTGTATTGATTCTTATCCGAACCAGTGCTCTATGTTGTCCTCCAAACTGACATTTAAACATTACCATTTCTTGTGCGTGTCAAACTTTTGACTCTATTCAAGTCATAGTAAACAGCGGTGTGTCATCATGATTCTAAGAGTGTTTTCATGCTTGTCCTGAGTGCTAGAGTTCATAACCACAGAGTGAGCATGTGTAGCTGCAGAGCAATGCAGACACTTCTGTGAAGCTTTGAGAGGAGAAGCTTGTCTAAATTCAACAGAAATGTCAGATGAAAATGCCACTAAGGAAATGCAGACGAATTTACTAAGGAGGTCAAAATGGATCAAGGACAGCTCTTAGATATATGCTACATTATAATGAACGCTAAAACATTTGAAAGATTTTGCACGATGTACCATTGGTTCATCTTGGGTTATCTGACCTGTACAGTGTTTATCAAGAAGCCAAAAGTGTGTGTGTGTGTGTGTGTGTGTGTGTGTGTGTGTGTGTGTGTGTGTGTGTATATATATATATTCACATATACACATTTATATATACATATTGTCACTATATAGTGTAGATGTACATATACAGAGATATAAACAGACAGATGTATCTTTCCGTTACATCAAATCGACTTATGCATTCACCATATACATGTATTCTTATTATGTATGCTGTGTATTATGTATTATTTATGCTATGCATAAGTATGCATTTATGCTTAGCAAAAAACTATTGTTAAATATTGTTTGCTCTGTGTAGCACATAATTCATATCTAAACAGAACAAAATGATTGTACAGTGGTGCTTGAAAGTTGAATTTTCTATATTTCTGTATAAATATGAGCTAAAACGTCATAGAATTTGACAGGTTTTAGAAGTAAAGACAACACAAGTAGACAAATCGGACAAGACTATTATACTTATCTATTGAATAAAATGATCCAATATTTTATATATATATATATATATATATATATATATATAACTACATATTTAACATCGTTATCAGCATCGATGGCCATTTTAGTGACAGACATACAAGGTTACATTGATTGATTGATGCTCATCAGGCCAGAAAAGGTCACAAAATCATCAAAAATGTTTGGACGCCCCCAATCCACAATCAGACAAATTGTAGGACATTCAAGGCAGTTTTTACTCTCCGAGACTATGATACAAAGAAAAAGAGCAGGAGACAAACCAGGATAGGAGACGAGAGCAAATGGGAGCCAAGGCAAACCACAATATGAAGAAGCCAGACAAAGGAAGTGCACAGGAAGAGGGGTATTTATAGGAAAGGATAGCAGGTGGCAACAGCCCCACCTGCTGTTGAAACAGAATAGCGAAATAGAACAGAATAGAGTTAAAAATAATCAGTCAGGGTAAGTACTAAGCAACTAAAGTCTTAACTCACATTGGCTAATGTTAATGTTCTTGAGTCACTGAACGACAGCGATGTGCATGACAGGGTTATAAGGAGAAAGATACTTCTGTCTAAATATAACACTGCTGCCTTTATGCAGTTTGTGAAAAAACATCTCTACAAGCCAGAAGACTATTGTTGAAGCAGTCCCTAGATGGATGAGAACAAAAAAGAATAGAACATTTTGGTTTAACTGAAAAGTGTTATGTATCAAGAAAGGTAAATAGTGCATTCCAGCATCAAGTATCTTAACCCATCTGTGAAACATGGTGGTGGTAGTATCATGGTTTGGGCTTGTTTTGCTGCATCTGGGATGATTTGCCATTGTAGATAGAACTGTGAATTCTGAATTACACCAAATTACAAATTGTTATAGGTCATATTTATGCAGAAATATAGAAAGGGTTCACAAATGTTCAAGCACCACTGTAGCTGAGGAGCCATTCTCATACTTGTGTCTTTTTTGTGAAACCAGTAGGTCCAACGAGCTAGCAGTCTGTGATATAATGTGTGGGTTTGTGTTTCAGAATGCGGGGACGGGACGTGCAGAGTATATGTACATGGCTGCTGCTGCTCACCTTGGCCCTGTTGTCGCTCTGGGGTCATCTCACTGTGGCCTCCTCACATCGCACTCACATAGGTAAGTTTAGCATGGATGCAGCCTCTAAAAGCAGATTTTTTTGTCTTTTTTGCATTGGGATACCTAGCAGAAGGTCATTGTAACATCTGTCAAGGAAGCAGATTCACACGCATGATCAGCTGTCAGTAACAGCCTTTATTTCACAGTTTAGAAACTTAGTTAGCTTAGAAACTTAGTTAGGTGACTGTAATCCTGAGTGAAGGAAGCGTGGACAAATGTAGGATCGGCTCTTAATAGCCTTTAGTCCACAGCTCAGAAGGCAATAAATCAGGACCTAACTTAACAAAGTTTCTGAGGTGGAGATCAGCATGTGGCATACAGTTGGGACGAGGCTGATGTAGGGGAACCAGAGGGCTGAGGCAAAGATCGTCATCAGGCATAGAAGCGAAGCAGTAGAGAGAGTAGGGAAATGTAGATGAGTAGGAAGCGCTCTGAGCCATGCAATGAATGATACTTCTCCCTGTGTGTAGGGACAAAGGGGAATATACAGGAGGCAGCTGATTAGTGAAACTAGAAGCAGGTGCACCATTAGTTGTTCTGGAGAATGAGATTGGCATGTTATATAAGTCATAAGGTGAACAAAGAAAAAGTGCCTGGAAAGTGATTTTTGTTCCCACATTTTGCCACTACTTTTTAAACACATTTTTGCATAGATAATACCCTTATAAACTTTGTGTTAAAAGTTCTCTGCAAAATACCATGTAGTTTTTTGTCACCATCCATGAATGTATATAAATTTAAAAACGAAATTTAAATGGTGATAGTTTTCCTTTTCATTTTAACAACACAAATATCTATCAAGCAGATGTTTATACATGTATCTACACATCTGAGTCAAGTATAGGTGCATTAGTATGGAGTCACATTACAGCCGCATTTACAAAGGAAACAAAAGTCGAAAACGCAACAGCATTAAGTCAGAACACAAATACATTAAGGAAAGACGCAACAACATAAAGACAGAACACAACATTTCCAAAAATGCTGCATTTGGTGAAACACAACAACATTTAGGAGGCAAACAAAAGTCGAGAACACAAATACATTTAAATACATTTAGGCGGAAAACAACATTTACAAAAACGCTGCATTTACTTTTCACAATGGAAGTGCTCCTAGCCACTAGAAGCATCATTTTCCATCTGAAAAATATGCGATGAGTGAATGATGTCCATGACTGGTGTTTCTCAAAGAACATAAAGTTCAGACTAGTGTACTTAGTAGTATAGACTGCTTTTCTACTGAGCAGCAACAGAATAAAATTAGAGCTTTTTTCCAGAGAGATATTGTTACGATTCGTTATATAATTCCACTTGAGAATGCAACTGAAGATGTTGGCATGTATACATACAAGCATGGTTTTTAATGTTTATTCAAACAAAATCGTATTGCTGACTTTTATTTCGCTTTAAATATGTCTTTTTGGTATATGTCATTATGAGAACGTTAATGCATGGAAAAAATTTGTACTAAATACATTAATGAGGAGAAATAAATCTTTTATTTTTAATAGCTAAATATATTCATCCTGTGACCCTGTTCAGGATCGAGCGAATAAGAAAGTGAGTGAATGAGTGAGTAAATATATTCATATGTAAAATTAGAGGAAACAAACCTTTCATTCCTGCTATCAAAAATAAACTTAAAACAGTACATGGTCTGTATAGCCTACACTCTTCAGAAAATCTTAAAGCTATGAAAACAGTGCTTCTGTGCTTCTGCTTATGGTTCCAAAGGACTAGAAAGTACTTTTTATCTGTATTATTGATATTTCCTTTATTTATTTATGTTTTCTTTATTTTCAATAAAATTAATAAAAACCTGGTAGTACAGACTTGGCAAGTTCAATTTGTGTCATTCTGCAATTGGAACAGCAGCATAGTTGACGCAGTGCCAAATTAGCAATTTTCTAACTGTACCTTTCTCTAATTACTTAATTTATTTGTTAACCATTTGTATGAAAAGTTGACAGTTTGTTCACCCACATAAAAACCTAACACAAGGTCTATCAATGGTGGAGGTGCTCAGATCCTTTACTTAATAGTTGAATCTACATATAACAATGCATATAACAAAGCAATTGCATTTAAGTATAAATTAAAAACCTTCCCAACCATAAACAGGCACCAAACATGTCCGATTTTAGAAAGTAATTTAATTCTGGACTTCAACAATTCACATCACACAATAAAAACACAAACAATAAAAAACCTATAATGCATAATAATTAAGATAATAACAGTACGTCAAATCTCCTAAAATGTCAGTTTTATGTTGGCACAATCTTGATAAACTGACCGCATAGTTAAATAACTACATTATTTCCTAAAATATTATAATTTTATTCCGTAACACAACAACAGTAGTACTTTGAAAGTTATCCACTCAGGGCTGTTGTGGGGATATCTGGGCTGTACTTGCCCTGCTGCCACCGAGACCCTGAAATTGATAAGCGGAACACGTGAGATGAGATGACATCCAGTAGAAGAACACGTATTGAGGAAATAACCCTTAATATCAAGTAAGTAAATATAACGTAAACAACATTTATAAATTAACTAACCTTGGTAGCGATCCTGTAGGAAGTCATTCACTCGTGGCATATTTTTCAAATGCGACGTTTTTGTGAATGTTTTTCATTTTGGTTGTGTTCCGCTTAAATATATTTGTGTTCCCTACTTTTGTTTGCTTCCTAAATGTTGTTGCGTTTTTCTTTAATGTATTTGTGTTCTGACTTAATGCAAAGTCAAAAAGGATTTATTGTCATTATATATGTCATATAATGAAATTACAAGCTACACCCCAAGTGCATACACAACGCAACATAAAACCAATACTTATTACAATACACATACGAACAACAAATAAACACATATTAACACAATTATTCCAGACCCAGTTTTACTATTGCACATACCCCGATGTAATATTACCCATACCTAAATGTACTATTGCACATTGATTCTCTCTTAATTAATAACGTATTCACAAGTGGTTTATTCCACAAGCCAAATTGAAACTGATGATTTTAACTATTTAAGATTCTTCTAGACCAAGGAAAGAAACTATTTCTAAACCTACAAGTTCGGGCTTTCAAAGATCTGAAGCGCCTACCCGAGGGCATCAAGTTAAACAGGGAAAAAGCAGGATGAGAAGGATCACTAAGAATAGAAGAACATCGGTCAAGGCAACGGGAAACGGCAATATCACCCAAGGATTTTGTTTGCTTTGTAAATGCAGTTGTGATGTGACTCTTCGGGCCCCGTACGTTAGTAAACTCAGGTGTGAATTTAGAGCATGAAATATGGCAAATTTTTACTTAATATGCACCAAATTCAATAAAAGGCACCAAACAAAATTAAACATACACAAGGTAACTTAAGCAAAACACTGAAATTTTATACATCACGATTTTCAGTAGCCACCGTGTAATCAGAGAAAGAAAATGAAAAATGCACACTGTGGGCCAAGATGGCTAAAATCAATCAAAATTTTACCTCACACCCTTTCATTTTGGGTTCTGAGACACCCTCCTTAGCTGCCTGTCTGACCACACAGCCTATCTCCTAGGTGGCACAGTGCATGTCTTACTCTATCATTATCATTCCTCCATAACACTATCATCAGATCCATCATCCCATGTAAATGTTTTCTTTGTTTCCTTGGAAACATTTCCATGCATTTATACATTTGGAAACATTAGGACAATGTTGGCACTGACAAACAGCACTGTGCAAAAGTCTTAGGCATTCTATATTTTTCAATGTATATTCTGGTTTATAATTTAAAGTCCTTACATGACCACACCCAGGTACTATTTGAGTGGTGGATCATTCTCAGCATTACAGTGACACTGATGTTGTACTGTTATGAGTGGATCAGACAGAGCAGTGCTGCTGGAGTTTTGAACTACTGTGTTCACTCATCTAGCACTCTATTAGTCATCTATTAGCACATCAGCTCATTTGTTGTTGCACAGTTTGCATTTTTCATTTTCTAATCCTTCATCAGACTATTTTCAATCCAGCAGTGACACTGAAGTGTTTAAAAGTTCAGCAACACTGCTGTGTCTGAGCCACTCATACCAGCACAACACACCACCACCATAGCAGTATCACTGAGAATGATACACCACCCAAATAGAAACTGATCTGTGGGGGTCCTGGGGTGGTCCTGATCATTAGAGAACAAGAGTAAAGGGGACGAACAAAGCATGCAGAAAAACAGATGTACTACAATCTGTAATTGTACTTGTTTGTTGTCAATTGTAATTGAACTACAAAGTGCATCTATATGGAAAGTGGAGCTGCAAAGTGCAGTGACCACTAAAACTTAAAGAATATGCAAAATGTAAACTAAAAAATATAGAACTAAGACTTTTGCAAAGTACTGTAAATCAGTACAACACATCCTTGCAGACATACATGAACATCTTCCTGTCTTACATTTGCCTTGCTTGCAACTGCAGTGGACCACCTGCAACACTCTTTCAGGGACAGAATCTTTAGTCATCCAGGTCACTGTAACCTCTCCATTCTCAAGGTGCCATGCATTGCCAATGGGTGAAAGAGCACAAATTTTACTTTTCAGTTGGGTACCTTATTATTGCTGCTTGGTAGTTTGGATTTTGCAGTGTTGATAGAGGGCATCCCTTGTCGGAGGCATGATGTTGCCATTCAGAATGCTTTGAATCTGTCATCATTCACATTTTCAGCAGATGTCTGGCCACAGGGGTGACAAACATGTTTATAAAGTTGTTCAAAGGTGTAAAAACACCGTGGTGTCACATTCCTCATGACCACATTTCAGATCTTCAGCAGCACTTAAGAGTTTCTAAACCCTCTATAGCTGTCACGCAGAGGCACAGTTCTCCGTGTACTATGTACAGCCTTAAGACCTCCTGACAGAAATGTTTTCCATTGTATTGGCGCCTTCTGATCCTGTCCATAAAGTTGCACCTGTTTTGCGCCACCACCAGCTCTACGTGACCATTCTAGATTTTTAATACTAATTTCCAGATACTGGTTAATCACAAAGTGTATTTATATAAATTGACTATAAACAACGTCATGTAATAATCACAGGCAACTAACTCAATGTTCTTTATCTGGGGTCCCAGTAACTGTTGCAGCAGACTTTGTCTAGAGTCTAGCATACTGTCTGTAACAGGCCTTCGCACCACCAGGTATCGCATCACCAGGGACACAGGCTTTGTCTCAAACATGAACAAGAATGCTGTCTTCTTTCATTTCGGCAGCTTTCAGCAACTGGCCTTTAAATAAGCAAAAGAAGGGGATATTTTATTGTCTAATAATGCACAATGTCTCTGACATGTCAGTTGACACGTCTCTGCATCTTCATCTCTTTGCACCTTATGTAGTATTTTTT